>CM022879.1:29974404-29987071 GCA_012654025.1 Pachypsylla venusta | reverse complement strand
TTACTAATGATGCATTGAGCAAACGATTTATACAAGAAATAGATGTTGAAAATTTCAAACTAAAGGAAGAATTGTATTACTAATGATGCATTGAGTAAACGATTTATACAAGAAATAGATGTTGAAAATTTCAAACTAAAGGAAGAATTGTATTACTAATGATGCATTGAGCACACGATTTATACAAGAAATAGATGTTGAAAATTTCAAACTAATGAATGAGGAAAGGTACCAAAATTCGAGTATTTCAGTCCAACCCATTAGTAAATATAAAACAGTTAGTATAGGTAGCGCCAACGGGGCGACTTGGACAATCGACTTTGATCATTTCGCTATCGGAATTCAAATTGTTGAGAAGTATAAAAATCTTCACAGTCCTGAAAGGAAAAGTAAGTTTAAAATTGATATGGTCAGGTACCTACCTTGATAAGAGTTGCCAGCCAGAACATTTATATTAAACACTAGTCCAATTCAGGCAGGATTGATCGACATTGATTTTATAGATTCATTTTTATTAAGGAAATCGTTAATTATAAGTCACTAAAACACATTTTTTATTATTAATGTTAAATTAATTAATTAAAACCAACAACAAAAAAACTTTATTATAAATAGTGATTTATAGAAATATTCTGCAAAAGACAATTTTATAAAATATTATTATTATTGATAATATTATTCATAATATTGATTCAAATAAACCAAACAGAGTCCTTCTGATCTAGTTCTCTTGGGGGACCCGGTTTCCATTCCTGTTGGGGTCGGAAAATTTTCGACTTTTCGATTCTGATTTCGAGGTAATCTCAGCCTCGTGAGGACGATTGAGTAGCTACTTTAAAGTGAGTAGCGACCAGTAGCGCCATTGGCAGAGTCAAAATATTTGTTAGAAAATTGAAGGGATTATTAGTACATGAAACACTTAGTAATGCTGTGATATCCACAAAAATTGTGAAGAAGCTGCCGTTGAGCTTCACTGCAAAAAAAAATCGACATACATACATAAATAAATAAACCAAAAAGAAGATTTCCTGCCTAACATCATACCTATCGGTTTCAAGAAGAAAGGAAGACATCCCCCCCCCATCCGTCTAAGATTGATTTGCTATACACCCAAATGAATTATTTGCAGTAAGGGATTGACCTCATTAGGGACTTCGCCCTTTGACAGTTAGTACACGTTCTCATTTTTCGAATAAAGGAAAACCCACACAGTTTTGTGGAGAACAAAATCAACGCAAATTGAACAGAAAATAATTTCAACATGAAATAGTTGGGCTGAACAAAAGCGTACATTCTTCCAATCCCATTATGACAAAATTACATGAACAGGACCAAAGATCGTGTACGATCTTTGTTTGGTGCGAAAAAAATTCCCGAGTGAATTTGTTACGCAGTATTAATCGCCTGAGAAGTCCTCGCCTATGAACTTTCTCGTTATTTGAATCCATCCTCGTCTATCGTTATTCGATATTCGAATCCCTTGATTGTAATGATATGATTACTCATTAACTGAGAAGTCCTCGTCTATCGTTATTCGTTAATCGAATCCCTTCATTGTAATGATATGATTACTTATTAACTGAGAAGTCCTCGTCTATCGTTATTCGATACCCTTCCATGAAATGATATGATTACTTATTAACTGAGAAGTCCTCGTCTATCGTTATTCGATATTCGAATTCCTTCCATGAAATGATAAGATTACTTATTAACTGACAAGTCCCCGACTATCGTTATTCGATATTCGAATTCCTTCCATGAAATGATAAGATTACTTATTAACTGAGAAGTCCTCGTCTATCGGTATTCGAATCCCCCCATTGTTATGATATGATTACTTATTAACTGAGAAGTCCTCGTTTATCGTTATTCGATATTCGAATCCCTTCATTGTAATGATATTATTACTTATTAACTGAGAAGTCCTCGTCTATCGTTATTCGTTAATCGATGTGGGTCGAAGATTATACAGTGTCTAGAAATATCCAAGACACATTTTGGGTTTATTATTTTCAATAATGAACCTTTGGAATCGTCAAGNCCCCCCCCCCCCCCGAATATGATATTTTACGTTTTCTGGTACGTAGAATCCAAAAATTGAAAAAATAATGTAATAAAAAAATTGCTGATTCTTTGTGTTAGTATGTCACAACTTTGGTGTTCACTGCAGCATTGTAAGATAATTCGAAATATCAATCAGTATCCAATTACTTAGAATTTTTCATATTTACATACAATGCTGTCACCGGGTCACTATGCACATTTATCTCCATAGCTGCTCATTGCCCTCACGAAGCTGAGTGGCCCCCTAATAACGAAATCAAAGTGACAAATTATTGCCCCTGACGGGAATCCAACCCGTGTCTCCTGAGTGCAGGATTAGTGCAGTGACCACTGAGCCATAAGGGCTAGGCTATATGAACATAGTAAATGTTTTACCAAGATTCAGCAAAATCATACATGGCCTTGGAGTGGAAGGAATAGATAAGCAGACTTTGAAAGAAAAATCGTAGCGTTAAAACTGGATCTCACTAGGTTTGGAACTGTTTAGTTACTGTATATTTTGTTATGGTGTTGTCATGAAATGTTCCAATCTCGTGTTCGTTCCTACACACTGTGCCATCTTGTTATGCAGAGCATATATCTTGTACAAGGTAGGAAAAATAAAATCGTGGAGTTAAAACTGGATCTCACTTGGTTTGGAACTGTTTAGTTACTGTATATTTTGTTATGGTATTGCCATGAAATGTTCCAATCTCTTGTTAGTTCCTACACACTTTGCCATCTTGTTATGGAGAGCCATAACAAGCCACACTTTGCCATCTTGTTATATATCTTGTACAAGGTAGGAGGTACAACGTGTTGCTGGTTAGACAATTTTTAAAAAATTGGAATGCAAAGCGATATTATAGTGGGAGAGGTATTAGAGTACGCAACACACTCGGCTTGCACCAGGGAGGTACCGGGTTCGACTCCCGGTCGGGTCGAAAATTTGAAAACGTGTTTTTTAAAAAAAAATTTACTTGGTCTGGTTGTGTTTGGGGGTAACTCAGCCTCCTGAGGACAATTGAGTAGCTATGGTAATAGTAACAAGTGGTAGCATTATAAGGTAATTGTTAAAGTGTTTGGTGTAATGTAGTGATTGTTAAAAAAATGCTTTGTAATGCTATGACGCCCACAAAAGGGGATCAAGTTTGATTTACTTCTTTGTTAACAAAGAATTATACATTACTACCTGTGTTGTTTTATTGTAAGGGACAAGATACTTGTTGCATTTATGTAGAAGAACACCTCTACAAAATGCATTTGTGTGAAAGAAAAAGGTCTACACCTTGAAAGACTTCCTCATTGTTGTGATGACAATATAATTATTGAAGATATTGCAAAGGCCCCTGAAGGGATTCTATTCAATTGCTCTATTCTCTTTTTTTTTCTTGTATGCAAAAGTAAAAGTGTCGTAAAGGTGATAGAGAGATACAGGTGAAATGCACAGGTGGAGGGAATCTTTTTTGGAGGGAAAAATCGAGGGAATAATATTCTAAGTGTATATGACTTGCTAACTTTTTATGAGGAGAAGTAAATCAAACTTGATATTGTAAAAAGTTAATTGAGGGTCCACCTGAGCTGATGGTGTAAAATAACACAGAAAGCAACTCTATAATATCATTATGTTTGTAACTCTTGTGTTACTGACGTAATTATATTACAGCGATTGTCATGGTTCTGTGGGCACATGGCAATTCAAGGTGTCTACCAAATCGAAATCCTGCCCCGGCTGGGGATTGAATCTACACCCAACTGTTTACCAGTCGAGCGATTAACCACTGAGCTACCGAGGCAGGTATATGACATTCGAAAAGAACAATATCACAATGAAAATAATTTGACGGACCAAAGTGATGTCTTGTTTTTAATTTGTCTATTCGTTTCATTATAACTCTCGAAAGCATTGTCCAATTTCGATTCCCTAACTTACTTCAGTTTTCTATATTGTACCTCTAATCTTAGAGGCTAATAATTGGCATGGACTCCAGAACAATGACATTCAGTGCAATACAATTACGTCAGTAACATAATGAAGTTGCAGAGTTGCTCTCTGTATTATTCTACATCATCAGCCCAGATGGACTCGGCCCGTGAGGATTTCACCCTCAAGTAACTGCTTACAATCTCAAGTCTGATTTAGTTACTTTATCTCATGTAAAGCTGGCAAGTCATAAAAGGATTGGAAGAAATTAGGCCTTCGGAACCCAACTTATTCCCGCACTTTATTGAATACGAATTATTAAGCAACGCCAGGGGAGAAATTAACAGAGGAAGCACTGATATCATTGACGTTAAGGCTGTTTTTGTCATCCAAATGTAGAATGAGAAATTAACAGAGGAAGCACTGATATCATTGACGTTAAGGCTGTTTTTGTCATCCAAATGTAGAATGAGAAATTAACAGAGGAAGCACTGATATCATTGACGTTAAGGCTGTTTTTGTCATCCAAATGTAGAATGAGAAATTAACAGAGGAAGCACTGATATCATTGACGTTAAGGCTGTGTTTTTGTCATCCAAATGTAGAATGAGAAATTAACAGATCAAGCACTGATATAATTGACGTTAAGGCTGTGTTTTTGTCATCCAAATGTAGAATGAGAAATTAACAGATCAAGCACTGATATCATTGACGTTAAGGCTGTGTTTTTGTCACCCAAATGTAGAATGAGAAATTAACAGATCAAGCACTGATATCATTGACGTTAAGGCTGGGCCCCCAAGATGGTTGGTTCTTCGTAACGGGGCTACCCGTGCCCTCGGGCACGGCCAAAGACCATCAACACCGTTTCGATGACAACTCACTGTGTTTTTCCTCCGTTGGACCCAGCCGTGCTGCTCCAGATACTTCCTCAAAGAGTTGGTATATAAATCCTTGCTAAACCCTGAAGTATCTGATCGTTGTCGTCTATGTATGCTGGCTGCTCATGATGTAAATCATGAGCAGCCAGCAACTATCCATCAAACCCAACTAATCTAGAGCCGTCAGCATTATGGACAGATCCTGTTGGAGAGACCGCCTTTCTTGTCCTGGAGACACAATGAGAGTCGTTGAGAACGTTAACAACAACAACGTTAAGGCTGTGTTTTTGTCACACAAATGTAGAATTGTAAAAAGTCTGAGAATTCTCTTATCTTGTTTTCAATGAATGAACTATTGTCAATTGATTTGGTGTACCAATCGATAATATTTACTCTGATTAGGAGAATTATCAAATGGGAACAGTCAGCACAAAATAGCTTGCAGTCCGAACAGTCAATCACGCGAAGCCAATGATGTGACCTTTGATCATTCAATTGTAGCCAGATTGATCATGTAGCTATCACGGAAGTTCAATGGCAGATATATTGATCATATAGCTATCACTGAAGTTCAATGGTAGCCAGATTGATCATGTAGCTATCACTGAAGTTCAATAGTAGCCAGATTGATCATGTAGCTATCACTGATCTTAAATATTAGCCAGATTGATCATGTAGCTATCACCGAAGTTCAATAGCAGCCAGATTGATCATGTAGCTATCACTGAAATTCAATTGCAGCCAGATTGATCATGTAGCTATCACTGAAGTTCATTGGTAGCCATCATCATCCCTAAAATATAATTCAATTGCTCAACAAACACCAGCTCAGGTGGGGCAAAGTAAATAATGAAAAATAAGCTGAAATAGCTTTTATGGCGTCCTCTCAAACACCCAAAATAAACTAATTTTACTCCTCATTGANTCTCAAACACCTAAAATAAACTAATTTTACTCCTCATTGACATCCCTACCCCTCGATGGACTGACTCTATTAAAGCTCAAAATTTGAGATTCCTAGGTTCAGTAGATACTTAAGATTTAACTAAGTGAGGTTTGCAGTTCACAGAATTGTAGACTTCTTTCTATCTCACATTTATAGATTTAAAAAAATCACGTCGAGCCGTTGCTCCAATATTACGTGAAAAATGGAAAAACAAACATACAATTTTTGCATTATAATTTTAAGTCAGGCGGGTTAAGAAATATGATAACTCCTATGAGATATTTTTATTATCACCTTAAAATTAGCTCATTCTATTTAACTCAAAATATAATTCAGATGTTACAATTCATTAATTAATTATCAGATAACAAAGTTATCAATTAATTATCAAATAACAAAGTTATCAATTAATTATCAGATAACCAAGTTATCAATTAATTATCAGATAACCAAGTTATAAATTAAATTATTTATCAGCTTAATTTATAAACAAAACTTTTTTGTTAATTTTGTAATAGATACCATTGATTTAAATTGAACGATAACTGTAGTATTTTAACATAAATTTAAAATTAAATAATAAATATACATTTAATTACAAGTAAATCGTTTAATTAACTTAAAAGTTTAATATTTTAAACTAAAAAAAAAACACACGAACTTAAAAAAAACTCTACGCACTACTAATCACTAACATAGAATCTTGTAAACTGCGTGTTTTTGGTTTTTTGTTTACATTCTGAATTCTGAAGTCAAGCCTCGTGCCTTGAGGATATGCGCGCGCATTGATTTGGAGAGGTTTTTTATCTCTCTATCCTTTTCTTCACAATGTTGCCACTTGTATACAATCAAAGTGTTATATTTATGAGGTATCTTGTATTTTAAGCACCATGTATCAGCTAATTCTATTCTACTGATTTAATATTCAGGACCGGTTTAAGGTGGAAGCGAAAAATGAGGCTACAAGCGTCGCCAAAATCCAGAAGGCGTCAAAGGAGGGAAAATAAATATGTACAGCTGTATGTAATTCTATGTCACCAGTCAAATCTTTCAAACAAAACAAAGTAAAGAAAAGACATCTTATAGTTATAGCTAGGGAATACAGAAAATACACACACACACAAAGCTCTGATTCAATGCCCCCCCCCCGGTCCATGTTGAACGGTTGTATATACGTAATAGAGGCATAACCGTATAAATGTTTCCTAACCTCTCTAATTGGCTTAAAATTGGTTAAAAAAAATCAAAGGGTTGCCACGCACTCCTTGCCGGTTCCAGACCCCCCCTCCCATCAGAGCAGCAGTATAAGTTTTGATACGGATATTCCTTTTTCGATGATATCGGAACCTTAATGTTGACATGAAATATCGATTTTTCGACTGTCAAATATCGATATTCCTAGTCACGTGTCAGGTGTAGGGTTGCAATATCGAAAGAAGAATCGATATTACTGATATTGATATTCACGAATGGTCGAATATCGATATAAGATNCTGTTCAATCATCGATAAATGGCCGCACAGTGGCGGCTCGAAAATTTTTTTTGGGAACCAAGCCATGTTGCTTCCCGTAGATGCATTAAATTCCTGAGACTTAAACCTACTTGATAGTGTATAGTTATTTACATCGTTTTACCATAATCTGATGATGACAGTCTGAGTATTTTTTAAAGTTCACCAACTTTAATCATTAATTTTAATTTAATTAATTCAACTCTGAATCCATATTGTGAATTTTTATATATATCTTTTTAATCATTCTTAATATCAATCTATACAGATTTAGCCAACGATGATACCACGTTGAATACACCAGTTCCCGTCAGATCACTGAAGTTAAGCAACATCGGGTTTTAAAGTTCCGCAACCCAGACTCAGACCCACAAACAATAAGGGGCAGTTATTCAATATACCACACAGGAGAAACACCTTCATATTTCAATCTCCTATTGTCAGAGCCATGGATCTATATAACAACATAGATCCAAAGCCCGCCCTTTTCAAATGATTACTTAGTAAACAAAAAATCATGGGTTGTCCCATTGTCAACTATCATTCACTAATGGGAGTTATCGATAACGTGATTATCTTTGATGAGCTCATAACTACTTTAAAAATGGTCCCATTTTCAAAAATAAATGATCTGAAAAGCAAATTTTAAGCTGCATTTATTTAGTTCACATATTGACTTGCTCGGAATAAATTTAACAAAATGGCGCCAATTTGAAATTTTCAAGTTCTAATTTCTAGTGGTTTTTATTTCTACAAAAATGAGATCCATTTTCTACAAAAACAATCCATGGAACGGTTTTCGAGAAAATCCAACTTGAAAGTCAAAATCACGTTTTTAGCGAACACTCCCAAACTACGAGTAAGGCCTAAACAAAAAAGTCACACCTGTAAAAAGTGATTCTTTCTTCATGTTCTACAACTCCTATTCCCATGATACAAACAACCTGAATCACTCTTTACATAAAAAATTGAATGTCTGTTTGTTCGCTTATAACTATAACGAAATCGTCGAAACTTATTTGGTTTTACCCGGGGAAGGTTATAGGCATGGTATTATTCGCATATACAGGGTGTCCATAAAGTCTCACCCCCCCCCGCATCTCGAGAATGGCTGAAAATATAAGAAAACGCAAAAACACGTATCCCTTAGATTTTGGGGGGATTAAGTTTACACTAAAAAAATTTGTGAAAAAAACGGTAGATCCACCCTGCAATTCGTGAACGGTAGATCCTAGAGAGCTCTGGTTTTCTGTAATTAACTCGTATTAAGGAGACCTTTAAAACAAGGTGTCACTTGATATACCTTCTCATTTAAGATTTTGAAGCCAGTCAGAACTCAGCCTAAACGGCTTGCCGAGGCCAAAAATTTTTTAGTCTAAAATTAATCCCCCTCAAATCTAAGGGATTCCTGTTTTTGCGTTTTCTTATATTTTCAGCCATTCTCGAGATACGGGGGGTGGAGTGAGACTTTATGGACACCCTATATATGTATAACACGGAAAAGGCCATGCCTCTAAGACACCAAGAGAAGCGGGCGTATCCTAATAGTAAGCTGTATTGAACATGGACGTAGGAAGGGGGGGAGCTTCCCCCCCCCAGAAATTTTGGAGAGTATGCAGCACGGAAGGGGCAACTTAAATTTACACTAGATAAAATGATTTTTGGAAGCATAAAAAATCATCAAGTACCGAAATACGATAAATGTCACATTTTGTCCCTAATCCAACAGCCCCACTGTGAACAATCAAATGCAATAGTGGCAAACTTGTCGTATCGTTGAATCGTATTTGGTAAATTTGGTGGGAAAATTCAAAAAAATTAACAAACGTTACAAAAAAAAATCCTCCTGCTAGTTGAATTTCGCCGGTTTGGCACTTTCCTTTATCGATATTTATCACAGGCCCTGGGGTCGCCCCTGCCCAATAACTGAATCATCAGTTACCCCTGGGGGTTTATTATTAAATAAGTACCGATTTACTTTATCGACCCCCCCTCCCGACATGAAAATCTCAGCTGCCCCCCCTAGGCCAGATGCTGGCTACGCCCTTGGTATTGAACAATAATTAAGTCATTAGTGCCTGTAACGATCGCTACTCAACTGTCCTCATGCGGCAATATAATCCCCCGATAAAACCGAACCAAAAAAAGTACAAGGTCACAATCAAATTAACGTCAGGTAATATACATTAGTGAAAATTCTCGGAAAATATTCATTTCTGAGAAGGATTGGTACTTCTCTGCCAAACACCTCAAGATCAGAAATTGACCTTGGACATTATATGAATAAGGAGGTCAATTTAATGTGAACAGAATCTTAATTGATAAAAGAAACGACCTTGAAAAAAAAAACACGCGACTTGAAGATTTGGAATCTTTTCCTTCCACTCTCTGATATCGTATACTTATCTGAACGCCTGTATATATTGATTCTGCAATTTGGCAAAGTGTCGTGCATTTATTCTTCAAGAAAATATTATAAGGCGTTTCTTATTTATACATCTTGAGAAGAAACAAGAAATACGTAGACAGCGTTGAATACACTAGTTCTTGTTCGATAACTGAAATTAAATAACATCAGGCCCATCGAGAGGGGGGAGGGAAAAAAACCGGCCCCCCAGGGGCCCGGTTTTTTTGGAGGGGACCGAAATTCCAAGTTGCTAAAAAAAAAAAATTTTAAGCTTTTACCACCTTGATTAGCCAGTTTATGCAGTTTGAAACTTGATTTATTTGATGCATTGATCATGATTTGTTATTCATAGAAGTAATTTAACATCATTAGTTTATATTATACATCATGAATTCTAACTTATATTTAATGTTTACGTTATTTGCTTTTGAGGATTTATGTATTTTTGTATAGGGGCTTGTAACTTTTGACTCCCGGGCCCGCATTTTCTTTTGGCAGTCCTGAATAACGTCCGGCGAGGTTTTATGGGTGTCCACGTGATTTCGAGCCTACTGTAATGCTGTCTATTCCCATCCCAAAACAGGTTGGGTGAGTTCAATGTGGATACCCGGTAGTATGTTTCCAGCAAATGAAGGTACAACCCAAACATTTTTTTATTAACGTCTATTTAACATCTATTTGTCATTAGAGACGAGTATTTTACACTCCAATTTATGAAAACTTTGGAGCTAATAACTAATAATTGACATAGATCTTTAGGACCATGTCAATAACTACAATCTAATTATGTCAGTAGCAGATAAATTAGTTACCGGGGGAATTGTTTTTTATTGACGTCTATTTAACATCTATTTGTCATTTAGAGACGAGTATTTTACACTCCAATTTATGAAAACTTTGGAGCTAATAATTGACATAGATCTTTAGGACCATGTCAATAACTATAATACTAGGTGTGTCCATGGACAAAAACGAGCGGAGCCATCCGTTTCACCTCGAATTTTCGCGCACCACATGAAATTTAGCATATTGCTCAATTATTCCGTTAAAACAAGATTTTTGGAGAATACCGCATCTTTCTTGATTGCATCGTGCCGTTGAGTAGTAGGTCCTATTTAAAACGCAAAATAATGGCCTCGGAAAAATTCTGAAAATAGATATATGCACCCTTGGGTATATGCAGAATATGAAGAAAAAAATTTGGTAAAAATCGGTTGAGTAGTTTCGGAGGAGTAGGGTAACAAAAGTTTGCAGTTTATAGGGAGNTATTTTTTAAACTGATTTCCCTCTGTGTGCCACATGGCTCTTTTTGTATTTCCACGTACCTAAATAGTTGACTTTTTCCATTTGAACACCAAACGCCAATCAATCTTTACTTTTACATTTCACGCCCATAAGAATGTTTACCCTAACTTACCCTTCATTTCCCAAGACTAAATTAATAAACTAAATTATAAAACTAAATTCTAAACTAAATATAAACTAAATTCATTTATCTTTCAACATAAAAATATATATATTTTTTTTAATTTCGCAAAAATCAAGACATGTCAACCATGAACATCTCATCCGACGATGCACAAAAGAGATCATTATGGAGACAGGCAATTGGCGAGGCCAAATACCACTGGGGTAGGTATGCGTGGCCATGGATCTAATTTAGATAAAATATTTATTCTAGTCATTGTGAAATGTAAATTTCACAATGGATGATTCTAGTCATTGTGAAATGTAAATTTCAAAAAATTTTGTGTATCAAACTAAAAATATAAAAAAGAGTCACGAGCGCTTTCGTTAGTTATGACATCGTCTGGTGAACTAAATCAAAATCAAATATAGATGCAGAGTATGGTATGATATATGGAAGTTATATATTAAGTATTGTGCTATACTGATATCATAAAGATAATAAAATTAAACTTACGGGCATTACATTCCTCAATATTAATCGAGCCTAAAGATAATTCATCTATTTTAGGAAAACTGAATGTCATTTATAAACCCAGATTCTCATCTTAAGAATCCAGTCTAGGGCACATTAGCACTCCGAAGCATTAAGGAACTCTTCGTTAAATATCCATTATTATTTATTTATTACATTACGTATATTGAACATTGAATACTTATTATATTAATCAGTTATTATCTCATCATTTGAAGTTTTATTTTTATTCTATAAGAATTCATCATTATTCGAAGTTACTATTCGAATTTCATTTGTGGCGCAGATGATTCCACTTTACTCTTTTAACAAAGGACATATTTGTAAAGAGTAATAACAAGAACCTACTCAACCATCACTCATCCATATTGAAGCATCAAGAAGCCTCAAATCATCCATTTCCACGCATCCATATTGAAGCATCAAGAAGCCTCAAATCATCCATTTTCATCAGCTAAATATTAATAAGCTCATCAGCTAAATATTAATAAGCTTATCAGCTAAATATTAATAAGCTTATCAGCTAAATATTAATACGCTGCAATTCTGAACAAATTCTGGTTGAACATTATAAAACTCTAATGTGCACGTCTGGCGTCTTTTTGACACAATTTTGTGCATTGCTTGCTTTTAATATTAGAAAATTCCATGAAATGCTTAAAAAATAATCGGGGAGGGGGGGGGGTATAACTTATTGGCGTTTAAACACATTTGTGAAGGCAGTTAATTCGACTAAATAAATTTAATAAATGTTGTAGGTTTCACAGCATTACAAGTTTTTTTTTTTCAACAATCACTCCAATACACTAAGCTATACTTATCCAATTACCTCAAAATGCTAACACTTGTTGCTATTACTATAGCTACTCAATTGTCCCCTGGAGGATGAGTTACCCCCCAAACATAACTAGACCAAGTAGAAAAACACATTTCAAATTTTCGACCCGAACAAACCCGATGTGATGCACACGCTGTACCCCTTCCACTATTGGAAGACATGGAAAGGTGTCTTC
>CM022879.1:29956543-29969033 GCA_012654025.1 Pachypsylla venusta | reverse complement strand
TTTTAGTATATCCTTGATACATATTAGGTACACCACGCGGAGGCGAACCAACATTGGTTCAATGAAATCAATAATGTTAGATTGTCTGTTCGCCATGACATCAAGGATAAATGTTTTTAGTATATCCTTGATACATATTAGGTACACCACGCGGAGGCGAACCAACATTGGTTCAATGAAATCAATAATGTTAGATTGTCTGTTCGCCATGACATCAAGGATAAATGTTTTTAGTATATCCTTGATACATATTAGGTACACCACGCGGAGGCGAACCAACATTGGTTCAATGAAATCAATAATGTTAGATTGTCTGTTCGCATGACATCAAGCATAAATTGGGTTCTTTCCTCCAACTAATTTATTGATATTAGTTTCGTAGAACACAACTTGATTGAAGAGCTCAAACGAAAGTTTTAATACAACTTTATTGTGAAGTGCTCAAACGAAAGAATTCCCATCTAGTAGTATACCGAATGTAAGAGAGAGGGTGTATTGGTCTCAGACTTTTGGAACACGCAGTATGTATTTTAACTGATGTAATCCAGGGCCTATAAGTTTTATGAAGCAGAGCCCTGGTCTTATATAATAACAATTAAACAGCTCAACGGCCAGAGATATTAAAAAATTGTCGGAAGGGGACCCCCTCAAAACTATATGCAAAAGTTTTAGGGAAAATATCAAATTTTTTGAAATTTTTGCAAAGGAAAAAACTCTGCCAATATGACACATTTGATATTTTACAAGGTATGCAGATTCCAAAAATAGAATAAAAATCGATCGGTTGTCGCCCTCCGTACCCTGTGCACCGTGATGGGACTGATGGGTCACTTTTGCCACTGAGTGTCGATAGATTTAGGTATGTAGACCTCGAATAGGACTTACATACCAAATTTCATCAAAATCGTCGACGCTAAGTGACAAAACGGCGGACGAAAGTAATTTTTTATTCGATTTTGATTTCTACGTACTTTGAAACGTAAAATATCAAATTTTCAGGAGGGTATTTTTTTTTGTGACGATTCATCATTGAAAATAATAAACAAAACAGACTAAATTATTGTACAGCCACGGGACCTGGACAGATTGCGGGCCTCATCCATTGTATTTTCTGTTACATCCTGAACACAATTAGAATATTTGATCACTTGAGAAAAACTCGCTCTTCAAATTTAGAATAAATGTTAATCAACTTTTCTCATTCTTTCTCAAAAGCTGCTTCATTTACATGATGAAGATATTGGGATGTACTCGGAATAAAAGTAGAACGAAAACTTATATTAGGGGAAACAGAAGAAACTTTCAAATAACTAACATATAGTTTTGAGAACAGATAAATCTTCCACCCCCCACACCACCTAAACGAAATGAGTTGGTCTTTAAAGAGCCAAACGGAATCAAATGCATCTCGTGCGGTGAGTTTTGATAAGTCGGCGACTATCAATAGTCGAACGTCGACCACGAATATTAATAATCACCAGAGATAGCTGGTGAGTTTCCGAAATGACAGACATTTCGGAAACTCAATCATGATACCCTAAGAGAGAGAGAGAGAATATTTTTTTCTGGTCTAATGATAAATTTACATTGAAAAAATGTTGCTCCAAGACTTTTTTTAAAAAGTTCCATTAACTCGTAGACGCTTCCGATGTATATTTAAGGCGATGTTTTTATAATTAGGATACAATTCGATTGCTTAATATATTTAAGGACTTCTGTTTAAGTCTTTTGGTTTATTATTTTCAATAATGAACCTTTGGAATCGTCACGGGGGAAAAAAATTACCCCCCTAAAAATTTTTCGACGTTTGTCCGCCGCGCTGTCCGCCGTACGCCGTAATGGGTACTTTTGCCACTTAGCGCTGACCGATTTGGATGAAATTTGGTATATAGGTCCCATCTGGGCTCTAACTTTTGGGTGCAATCGAATACACCCTTGGCGATTTTTGCCGCTTTTTAGTATTGCTGTCTAAAAGGAGAATGGTAAGAGCTAGTGATTTGAAATTTTGTATGTATGTCATATTTGGGATCTCAGTTAGCTTTGAAACTTTTGGGTTCAATCAAATATACCGCTGATGGCGGTTTTAACGCTTTAAAGCGGTTTTCATTAATCCTGTCTAAAAAGAGAATGGTAAGAGCCAGACACTTCAAATTTAGTAGGTATGTCAAATTTAGGGTCTAATTACGCCCCAGATTTGGAATCGTCACGAGACCCCCCTCAATTGTTTGCCCCCCCCCCACATTTTTTTTTGGGGGGGGGGAAAGCACAAAAGGTTTATTATTTTTTGCCAGAAAAATAATAAACCCACGTCTCACATTGGCAGAGTTTTTTTTTTAAAAAAAAAGATCCATTAACCTACATCATTTATTCAGATCGGTCCTAGTCGCATCCAAAGGACGGCCGAGGTATTACGCAAGGATATGATAACATGAGGGTGACGATATGAAATTTGATGCAATCTACTTGAAGACTATCCTTTGAATAGACTTTAATCCTTACATTTTACCTCTCCATCCTTTGAATACCTCCTTAAAGATTTTTTAATATCAAAAAGTTTTCCCGAGTAAACGTCTAGAAAATGTTGGCAAATATTTTCCAACACAGTCATTACGGGGAAAGTTTAAATGAAGAAAATTCCAAGATGAGTTTCCCACTCCATTGATGTAACACTTCTGGTTGATAAATTACATTATTGCGACCTTTGCAAAATGGGAAACTTATAGGGGCCAGAAGTGCATACTGGGGTCGTCCCAATCTCAGACCTGAAGAAATTAAACGTTGGAACCCTTTTCACAAAGTTGGTGTTTATGAATACTACTGACTTCCATGTCGATTATAATTTGGAACCTCGATCGCCCCCCCCCCTCGCCTTATCGGTGTGTTTCTAGTCCTGAAATAATATTCAATTCTGAATTTTATTCACGATATTGTGAAATTATTAATCTGTAGTTGACATATGGCTCTGATTGCTTGGTTTCTAGTTTGACCAAGTAGAAAATTTGAATTTTCAATTCGACCAGTAATCGAACCCGGTACGCTCTTGTGTAAACCTAATATGATGTGCACTCTGACACGGAGACGTCCACCGTAGACGTCCATTTAAAGTCAAGTCCCATAATTATGTGATCACTAAATAATTGTAACGAAATTTTCACACTTGAACCTAAATGGTATAAGTGTGTAACAGGTTGTTGTGCCCAACGGTATATTAGGTGCTACAATAAGGGCAAAAACAAACATTTTTTTTTTTTTCTTCCATGGATTTTTGATTTGAACTTTTGTTACAAAGTTACAGGGTGTGTTTAGTGTTATTTTTGAAGCGGTCATATTATCTCCCTTATTACAGCAAAATGATACCCATGATACCGCACCAGGTGCTTTTCTGTTGCAAGAAGTGTGTGATACGATAATACAAATTAGTGGGTAAAATCATGAATTGAGGGAAGTTACTTGAGGTTGACATCATTGCGGACCGAGTACACCTGTTGGTGTAAAACAACTCTGCAATATTATTATGATTGAATTAGTGATCTAATTATATTGCAGTGTTTGACATCGTTCTTTGGTACCCATTTTTATTAGCCTGCGAGTATAGATGTACAACAATTATATTTTTTCGGCAGCAAACTCTCAGATATTGGAAGCTCATACATCTGGCTGCCATCAGAAGTGATGATGAAAAGTAAGACAATAGTTTTCATCAACATGTCTGTGTTACGTATGGCGTCGAATGCAATAGTTGAAGAAAAAAAAACATGAATTTCCCCTTCTTCAGTCCTTGCTGATTAAATTACGTTTAGTTTGGTTTACTTGAAAAGTTTATTCCTGATATAAAGAAAGTGTATTCCCTGCAATAATATATTGTTTTTCAGGTATTGATTTAATGAAAGGAAAGAAAGGGCTTACCTGTTGCAGTGTCGAGCAATGGGATGCGTGCACTACGCCATGAGAATCTACGAAAATATTTGAGTTGTCCATGAACTCTGTACTTGGCTTTGGTTTCTTCAATAATTTCTTCCCGGGTACACCGTTATGATCTGGCTCGCACTTCTTCGAGTTACCGACGCCCATAATATCTTCGTCCAAAGCAAAAGTTACACGTTGCGATTTTCCAAAGGAAGACCTGCTTGTACTCGACGAACGACCAAAATCGGAACTGTATCCAGAGGAGCTGCCACCTCGATGTCCTGCTAATTCCTCTACAGAGAATGTTCGTTTTCCAACATTATCATATCGTATTGATGAGGCTAAATGATGTCCACAACTGCAGGTAGATTTCGGTCTCGTACTTGGCAGTGTGTCTCCTTTTGGTGGTCGAGAGCTGCCTTGACTTAATGATCTTTGTTTGAAAATATCATTTCGTCCTTCAGAATATGATTCAAGGGAGGAGTACCCGGTAACTGAAGGTGTTGCGGTTGATTTCGGAAAATATTTTGGATCGAGTTCAGAACTTCTGGAGTTAGGTCCTATCCTTGAAAGCGTATGATAATAACTGTAGGGTGAAGGTTTGGCATCTAGTCCTGACGACTTGCAAGAGTCGGAATCATAGGAAGAGCTGGTATTCAGTCTTGCATTTCTAGCCAAAGTCTTGCTGCCCTCTACACTTACACATCTTTTTGAAAACTTTTTCCTTCGATAATCATAAGTGTCTCCGGATGAACCCTCGACGTCAGTCAAAATTGCCGATGGGGCCCATGACGACCGACCATAAGAACTACCTAATTTTGAATCTGCCAAGTTGCCAAGACTTTGTCTCCTGAATATTTCTGCTGAACTTTTGGCAAATTGTGTTGGTCTGGGACCTGGTAATTTGGCTACAACACCCAGTGCTTCTGCAGCACTGATTCGCTCTTTTGGTTTATTTTCGTTTCCAAACAGAGCAGGAGAAGATGAGCGACTAGCTACTCTAGAGCCAGAACGACTGCATGGAAGGCTTTCTGTGCCTGTGTAACGAGGTGCTAAAGACTTTTGATCAATCTGAGAATTGTTATTCTCTGAATTTAATTGACTTGAGGGAGTCTCTTCTGAGGTACTGTTCGTTACTTCCTCTGTAATAATTGATACGTTATTCGCTGCAATAATCTTTTCTTTCTCTACAGATTCTACGGCGTTCTCTGCAGTTCCAAGAGGAGGTTTTCGTTTGACAGGTGATTCTATCGTCCTCACCCAAATATCAGCTGTAGCTCCTTCATCATCCTCTGAAGAAGTTTCCTTTGAGGCATCATCCGGATCTACTTTATTGATAATGTCTGTTGATAAGGATTGCTCAACAGTTTTGATAAGAGACTTGACAGGCTCATCTCTTACAACTTCTGCCAAGTTTGTCTCACTTTTTGTATTAACAATGGATAATGCGTTAATTAAAGTTTCCACCCTTATTGTAGATGAGTTTTCAACATTTAGATCATCCGTGGAGCTTGTTCCACCTGTGTCACAG
Source organism: Pachypsylla venusta (assembly GCA_012654025.1). NCBI lineage: Eukaryota > Metazoa > Arthropoda > Insecta > Hemiptera > Aphalaridae > Pachypsylla > Pachypsylla venusta. The sequence continues at coordinate 29,963,596 of CM022879.1, read as the reverse complement.
GACTCCTCCGAAAAGTTTCTTTTCAAATATTTATTGACATCTTCGGACACCTTTTTTGTATTTCCTAGGTCCTCTGAAAAATGTCTCCTGTATCTATTCACACTAAGATCTGAGTTTCGATTCTGATAGTCTACCAGGTCCTCGGAAAAGTTTCTTTTAAATTTGCCTTCACAGTTTTGTAGAAACACATCTTCCTTTTCAATGTTTTCCGAAATGTGTGCTTTTATTTCTTCTATGGAATCCTGGGACGGTTTCTTAGTAATAGAATTCCTAGATGAACTTTTAGGTAAATTACTTGGAATATTATCATTCGATGTTTTAGGAGGGACGTGATTCTCTGTAATCTCTAATGAATGTCTCTTTTCAAAAGAATCTTGTGAAGATCTGCGACTATTCCTGCCAGAAAGTTGCTGCTGTGGACAATCAGATTCTTGTGACCCATTGCGATTTAACTTTTCCGCCGACTCTTGAGCTTGCAAGATTTTATTAAATTTGGCCTCTAATTCGGATGATATTTTACCTGAGCTTGCATCTAAACTAGGCTTTCTTGAGAGTTTTTCTTTGATTTCCTCAGGAGATTTGATACTGGACTTTCTGGATATTGGTTCATGAGTCTTTTCCTCCACCCGAGCGACATTATTTGTCTTTTGATTTTCTTTCTCACTGGAAAAAGTATTGACAACCTTGTTTGGCAACTCAACCACTGTGTCAGCATAACTTTGAACTGGAGGGTCCAAATCATTAGAACTGCTATCACCTTGGTAATCAGACTTTGGCACTGTATTAACATAATTGTTAAATCCAGGACCTTTGCTTACAGTTGTCAATCTCGTTGTTTCCCCTCTGGGAGGTACAGGTGGTCTTGGTTTAGGTCCTGTTTTAGGTAAAACATTTTGAATTAAATTATTACAATTTTGTGTAATAGGTTCTTTATTGGGAGCAGTGGACAAAACTGTTGACGAACTTCGCACGGGTGGTACTGGTAAAGGTTTTTGGCATTTCTGTTGAACTGAATTAACTATTGCTGCAGATTGTTCTATAATAGCACTTGGACTTGTACCTGGTGGTAAAGTTGGTAAATAAGTAAATGGTTTTCCAAATGAGGTATTAGGTTTCGCATTCCTTGGATAATCACTCTGCATATCTGGTCACATACAAAGGTTCGAAACAAACTTACAACGAACACTGGAACACGTTCACATTGACAAACAACATAACGAGAACTTTTAAAACGGAACCCGGCGGCGAAAACCGATCACGATACGAATCTCGTAGAAGTCATTTAACAAGTCTTAAAAAAAAAAAAAAAAATCACAACATGTTTTAAAACATCTAAAAATTAAAATTTTACAATTATGAAAATTGGCAGCAATTTCAAACAAATTAACTGTTCACTTCAAAAAAACGTACACAAAGATATTAAACATCCGAAAAAGAAAAATGCCAAATTTATAAACGCCTTTGAGAAATAACAAGAAATTTTAAAACAATTTGCAATTCATGTGATTGCTTTTCCTATCAATTTCAAGAACACGAAATAATGATAAATTTGAAACCCATGCCACAGACGACAAGAAAGCTAAAATGTATTATAAAAAAGCGACTAAAATAAATATTTAAAAAATAGACACTTTCCTTTTTTTTAAAAAAAACACCAATTTCATTGTCTGTCTCATTTTAAAATATAAAAATACTTCCTAAATTATATTTCTGTTTAAAAATATATATTATTTAAAAAACAAAACAATAATGGTGTGTTATCAGTAAGCATACTGAGGAGCGGGGTAGAAAGTTGAAAGCTTTGAAAAATAACTACTAGGGGTTGCTTAAGTCTGGATCGAAACAGTGTAAAATTAGAAGCTTTACTGCGTCGACTCATACACCCTCCCTTATCGTAGATTCATTTTACTTCTCTAACATCCCCACATGTTTTTTACATGCGAAATTTAAAGATAAAAAATGTATTTTATATTTTTGAAAGAAAGAATTCTGAAACATATGAATTGTTCAATTGATTGATTTAATATTGGCATTGATGAAAACTTATTTTTGTTTTTCTCGAAAGACTTTCAAAGAAAAAGCATGGTTTTCTAGGTAAGGCGCGGAGGAAGATTGCCAATAATGTTGCCGGCTTTTTTAAAAGAAGAAGAAGAAGAAAAATCTAGTTCTGCTCGTGACACTGAAATTGAAATATGTTTTGTGTGCGTTTTAAAAGTCAAATAAGAACACTTTCAAAATGTTCCCCCATCAGCATTTTACACCTCGTTTTTTTTTTTTTAATTTGGCTTAACGTTTCTTTACCATCTATTGGTTATTCAAGACGGGGTTTTACCCTCCATTCGCTAGAAACTTGCAAACCTGATACCCACATTGAACTCACCCAACCTGGGTTTGGCCGGAAAAATAGCCAGCATCACGAAGGCGCGAACACGTGGACACCCACATAGAACAACCTCGCAGGACGTTGNATTTCGATAATATAATATTATAAAATAATTTCGAATTAATTGCAAAAAATTTTTAAGTGAAAAATCGAATGGAAAAATTACTGGTCCCAAAAGTCAATTTGACAGAGCTTTATTATGGCCGGCCAAAATACATCACACTAATAAAAAANTTAAGTTCAGTGATCTAATAAAAAACTGGTGTATTCAACGAGCTATAGACGCTGGGTAACACCTCGTTTTAACTTCACGACTTTTTTTATGTCGTATCTTTTTTTTTAATTTCAGACTATAGTATTTTTGTAAACTGTTAATCTCACTTACATAAAATGGTAACTATAGGCAGCGTCTATGGTACGCTTATAACACACCAGTTCTCCTTAGATCACTAAAGTTAAGCAACGTTCAGCGAGTTCTTACCCATACTGGGTGAGATCAATATGGGTAGCTGGTTTGTAAGTTTCCAGCGAATGGATGGTAAAATCGACGTATCGAATGACCAATAGATGTTATCGAGACGTTAAGCCAATATATATATATATATTATAGTTCTAAATAATTAAATAATAAGTTTTGTCAGAGTAGTATTTCTGTGAACTGTTGGTCTCTCTTCCATAAAAAATGGTTAGCATAAACGTAATACATTACAATACCAACATTCATAAAGATCGGACAAAGGGTTGGCAAATTATTCTTGAACCAATTAAATAGGCAAACACATGTTAAAGAGATATCATTATATTAGAACAAGATCTCACTTTGTTACGCTTACCTTCCTCGTTCTGAAGACACCCATTGCGTGCTGACGGTATTCCTTCTCTAGATGATCATGCTGAGCTTGAATCCTCCTGAAATCAGCAGAAAAATGAAAAATATGAATAGTATCAGAATGGGAAAGGAAAAGATTGCTGAACACAAACAACATGCCATGTTACACATGACCGAAACCGAAACAAACACGGTATCTCATACAAAGATTTTGACAGTTTTGTATATTGATTGAATCACAATTAACGTAGCTCCATTAATACTGGAACCTTGAATTTTTAGGATAAAAACGAGAAAAAAAAGGAAATCGAAAGTAAGTTATCGCGAGCGTCTTGAATGACTAATAAATGTTAAAGAGACGTTAAGCCAAATTAAAAAAAAAAGTTATCGCGAAAAATGACATTTATGAGGGGTACAAATTACACATCTCAAACGGTAAGAGAAATTAAANCCCCCCCCCCCGAAACATTTACAAAACTTTCAGGGAAAATACTTAATTCATCACTTCAGGTTCGTATCCTATTTCCTGTGATAGATTTTGTGATATTTGCGAACAAATTATTATGTTGCAGACACAAACTAGAAAAACGTATCATTTTCCAAAATTGCCCCTCAATAAGGTCGTGGATTAGCTGCAAAAATGGCCATAAGAAATTGTTTACTAACGGGGCAAAATAAAATAGAAAATACACAGGAAGGCCCTGCTTCGTGTAAGGCTGAACCGACCAACACTTTTCCGTTTGCCACAATCGTGATTCCAAACTACTCTATTGTAAAGCATTATCTCGAGAATGCATTGAGCATTTGCCCATTTGAGACTGCCATTATCACGGCGACCTATATTTACTATATTTAGATCTATTGTGACCAGTAGGCGGTGATGGAGTAGATTCGAACCAACAGCCTCCTAGATACGAATCCACCGCCTCAACCAAACGAGTTACTGAGGCTGTCAAATGTGTAACATTAACGAACATTCAAAAAAATATGACCGTTAGTTAAGCATGATTACAGTAAAGAAATAGTAAAAGTAAATATATAGATATGGCAATCGGTAACACCAAAAAGCGCCGTGCCGCCATCATAGATGCGCCTGCCAAATCCTATACTTGAGTATGATAAAAGAAAGTAAAAAAGAGAAGCTCTAAATCACACAAAATGAGAGTATGAAAAAGATTTCGCATCCTTCTCTCACATAATTACGAACCTCAAGAAGAGTGCTGGCGATTGACAGCTNGGAGGGGGGGGGGGGGCGAGTTATTCAGAATGGAAATATTAACAGGGGGATGATTATTAGAGGGGACGCGAATAGTGCACAATGTCACAAGCTGGATTAACCCTTCTTGTTATTGCGATTATCTTTTACACCTTGCATCCTATTCATAGAGAAATCATTAAGATACATTTAATTAGGGCTGACAAACCTGAACTTTGCCCGACTCATCTCTTCCTCGTTGAATGCAGCAGTTCCCGTGAATTTAGGAAAGTCTTTAAATAACATGTTAAATATAAGTGTTAAAAAAAAGTTATTTTTAAATGAAATTAAATTTTTAATTTATTTTTTTTTCCTCACGATTCCAAAGGTTCATTATTGAAAATAATAAACCAAAATGTCTTTATCAGAGCAATAACAAAGGCCACAAAACTAAACTATATTATTACACTATATATATTTTTGCTCCTGTAATAACTCCGCCATACATAATGTGTGCCAGTCCTAAGCCTGGATAAAGGAGGAAGTTTGTGGCGAAGGGCTAGCAACCCGACCAACATAAAAAAAAAAAACCTAACCGTTACGGAAACTCTAAAGTTGCTCGGAACGATATGTTAAAAGGACAGATGTCGTTGGAGACAAATTGCAGAGGAGGTCAAGGCCCATACCGGGCTATAGTGCCGTTTGGTAAGGTAAGGTAATGCCGCCACTGGTAGCTATTCACATTAAATTAGCTACTCAACTGTCCTCACGAGGCTAAGTGCACCCCGAACAACCAAGCACTGTTCCAAATTCTGTTCCGCTAAGATTAGAACGCGGGTCTTCCGCGTGCAAACGCAGTGTGATATCCATCAGACCAGGCTACGGGTGCAGTTCGTACTGTGAACGGTGCGGATTGGGTACACAACGTGTTGTTGAGCATTTAGGGGTACACTTCATAAAGACAAGGTCAGTTTGCAGTCAGAACTCTGATGGGTGACCACTTTTGAGTACATCTCGTGTTGTTGACCATTTAGGGGTACACTTCATAAAGGCAAGGTCAGTTTACAGTCAGAACTCTGATGGGTGACCACTTGAGTACATCACGTGTTGTTGACCATTTATGGGTACACTTCATAAAGACCATTTAGGGTTTTAGGGGTACACTTCATAAAGACAAGGTCAGTTTACAGTCAGAACTCTGATGGGTGACCACTTGAGTACATCACGTGTTGTTGACCATTTATGGGTACACTTCTTAAGACCATTTAGGGTTTTAGGGGTACACTTCATAAAGGCAAGGTCAGTTTGCAGTCAGAACTCTGATGGGTGACCACTTGAGTACATCACGTGTTGTTGACCATTTAGGGGTACACTTCATAAAGACAAGGTCAGTTTGCAGTCAGAACTCTGATGGATGACGACTTGAGTACATCACTTGTTGTTGATGGTTTTGAGTCTTGGTGAAAACAACCGAGTAGGTAGTTTAGTTTTTCTATTTTTGATTTTAGTCAAGTTCCAGTAATGCCCATTTTCAGACATTTAATGAATTTTGAACCAAAAAATATCGATTGGAAATGTGAGATAGAAAATGTTTACGAAGTAGACGAAACTCGAGTCGGAAGTGAAAAGTAAGTGAATCCTCGTCATAAATAACAGCAGTGTTTAAGTTATCAAAAGGATGTCTAATATAAAATGCCTAGTACTTCTAAATTTTGCTGAAAATGTTAGCTCCCTCGTTAATATTATAAAAAGTCCTGAGGTGCTGGGAAAGTTGAGAGACCGGCCGCTATTTTGACTTTTTTTTACTCCGCCATCATTTTGAATTGTATGTTCATATCTCGAGAACGGTTAAAATTATCTAAAAAATTTATAAAAGACTTTAAAGGAGCTTTAAATCCACACTCTACATAGTGTCAGTGTCCTCACAGTTATTTTAATAACACTTGTCAGTGTTTTCTCCGTGCTCAGTCAATAATTTTTCTTGTCAAATCACGGTGAAGATCATGATACGGTGTCGGAGAGCACTGTTACTGACACTGTCTAGTGAATGCTCCTTAATGAACAGCAATTAAAAATTTCTTGTAATACATCTTCTCCTCGTCATAAATAAAAGCAGTGTTTCTTAAAAGTTATCAATAGGATGTCTAATATAATATTTTTAAATAATAATGCCTAATAGTTCTAAATTTTGCTGAAAATGGTTGCTCAGACATCTCCCATTAATATTATTAAAAGTCCCGAGGCATGAGAATGTTACATTAGACCTACCTCATTAATTTTAATAAAATTTCTAGTGGGAAATTTTCGGAACTGTCCGTCATTTTGACTTTTAATCATTATCAAAATATTTATAGAAAAAAAAAAGATAAAAGACAAAATGGCGGACGGTTCAGCAATTTTCCCACTAGAGATTTTAATAATATTAATGAGGTTAGGTCTAATGTAGCCAACGATCATACCACGTTGAATACACCAGTTCCCGTCAGATCACTGGAGTTAAGACACGTCGGGCGTGGTCAGTACTTGGATGGGTGACCGCTTGGAAACGCCACGTATCGTTGGCCCATTTTTCCGGCCCAACCCAGGCTGGGTGAGGTCAATGTGGGTAGCTGGTTTGCAAGTTTCCAGCGAATGGAGGGTAAAACC
>CM022879.1:29909522-29920142 GCA_012654025.1 Pachypsylla venusta | reverse complement strand
TAATCTCCATTTTCATTATTGTATTCATGGAGTGAATGTATCCCGGGAGATCGTATGCCACTGATAACGATAAATGAGATCGTATGCCACTGATAACGATATTACTTCGTTGGTAACCAAAGGGCAATGTAGGAAAATTTGGTTGTTATCTAATGAGGGACAAAATGTAGCACCTTATTATCAGAGTTTACCCTCAAAACTTTGTTTTGTTGTTGCAAACACGTTCGAACGTANGGATTAAGAATGTGGTTGCCAAACACACAACGCAACGTGATAAAATGCTTCTCACTAATATATATTGTATACCGGATGTCAAAAGTTAGGTAAATAGAAGTTTCTCTATGCCATTATGGTGTCACTCATACTGTTCGGACCTGCTTCAACAATTGTATGAGGAGCCCAAACGGTAGTAGATAGCGAAAAATGTATGGGACCACCCCAAAATCATGGTCTACGACCCCAGGAAAATTATCAGAACTAAAATAGGTCAAGCCGTTTTCGAGTTCCGGCCAAATTTCTTATTTATTATGGTTCACACAAACCCAGCATACTCAAAAATTCCAAATTCAACTTTAAGAATAGTAGCAAAGCAGCTAGATTATATAACTTTTTTAAACCAAAAACCATCAAATATTGTGTAAATTACACAAATTTTGGTCTCATTTTGGAGGGCTGAAAGTTGTCTGCACCATACTATAGCAGTGTAACCAGCTTCTTGGCGAATCATATATTGAGTGAGGTTTATGTAGGTTCAGCTACAGAAGAAAAGTGTCTCCAGATTCAAAACATTCTTTGACGCAACAGGGGAAGATAAAATAATAGAATTATTTTTTTAATTTTTTTTTTTAATTTGGCTTAACGTCTCTTTAACATCTATTGGTCATTTAAGACGGGGGTTTCACCATCCAATCACTGGAAACTTGCACACCAGCTACCCACATTGCATGACCTCACCCAGCCTGGGTTAGGCCGGAAAAATAGCCAGCATGACGAACAACCTCGTTGGACGTTGCTAAACTTCAGTGATCTCACGGGAACTGGTGTATTCAACGTGCCATAGACGCTGGCTAGAATCAAATTTAAAATCATAAGAGTAACAAGATTTACAGTCATTATTAAATCAAAATGACACCGAACAAGAAATGCGGTTCTGTTGAGCAGTAATCTTCTTGAACCTCGAGTCCAAATGAAACTGTAACAAATTTGTCCTCCGTACCAGATTCCATATTAATGACATATTGGTTCACCACAATTCAGACTTTCACTCTCAAACCAACCAGATGGGATATCTAAAAGTCCAACATATTTTTAATCAATACATGTCAGATTTAATTTGGACATGTCCTAGACATGTAGGAGAACCACTTCTGTGTACCAGAATGACCTACAGCAAAATTAAAAACATTAGATACAACCGAGAGCCATATTTTTTAGAGCAAAATCATAGATAGGTATATCCGAGGGCCATTGTTTAAAGGTAAAATCAAAATCATAGATATATCCGAGGACCCTGTTATTTTAGGGCAAAATCAAAATCATAGATATTTCCGAGGGTCATATTTTTTAGATCAAAATCAAAATCATTAGATATATCCAGGGGCCATATTTATTAGAGCAAAATCAAAATCATAGATATATCCGAGGGCCATATTTATTAGAGCAAAATCAAAATAATAGATATATCCGAGGGCCATATTTATTAGAGCAAAATCAAAATAATAGATATATCCGAGGGCCATATTTATTAGAGCAAAATCAAAATCTATATCCGCTAATACCAGACAGTTTCGTATAATTTTATCCCGTTTTAGGTTTCAAGGTACGTAGAATCTAAATATCGAATAAAAAAATATCCGTTTTAGTATGGAACCCTAAATATAAGACTGACAGTAACGACCGATATCGTTGCGCAATTAGAACACGAATAGTACCCACAATTACATATCAAATTTTCCAACTCGGTCATGGCTAAGTTGCAAGGGTGTGCTTTTTTTCGTGACGAGTCCAAAGATTCATTATTGAAAATAATGAACCAAAAGCTCCTTATGATATTCAGCCATTACATTGTATTTAAAAGAACGCATCAGTAGAGTTAAAGGAGCTGTACTATTTATCAATAATTAATGTTAACATTTCTCAACTTTCAATTCTAATGGAATATTCTCAACTTTTAATTCAAATGGAATATTCTTAAATTTTAATTCAAATGGAATATTCTCAACTTTTAATTCAAATGGAATATTCTCAACTTTTAATTCAAATGGAATATTCTCAACTTTTAATTCAAATTTAACTTTTAATTCAAATGGAATATTCTTAACTTTTAATTCAAATGAAATATTCTTAACTTTCAATTCAAATGGAATATTCCCAACTTTCAATTCAAATGGAATATTCTCAACTTTCAATTCAAATGGAATATTCCCAACTTTCAATTCAAATGGAATATTCTCAACTTTCAATTCAAATGGAATATTCTCAACTTTCAATTCAAATTGAATATTCTCAACTTTCAATTCAAATGGAATATTCTCAACTTTCAATTCAAATGGAATATTCTTAAATTTCAATTCAAATGGAATATTCTCAACTTTCAATTCAAATGGATTATTCTTAACTTTCAATTCAAATGGATTATTCTTAACTTTCAATTCAAATGGAAAATTCTTAACTTTTTTGGATTCAAATGGGTTTGTATTTAAAGTGGTATGCTTTTAGATTTAAAGAGTATTTTTAAAGTAAATAAGGAGGGTTCCTTTGGAACAAAATAATTTCCAGTGTACTTAGTAAAACATTGCTGGACGTTGCATAACTTCAGTGATATAATGTTAACGTACCACATAGACTCTGCACTTTCTTTTCATCACAATCAATTTCATTGAAAGTATAGTGTTTTCCTTTTTACCCCACTGTTTCACTATACCCCACTTTATAGTAAAATGTAAAGAATTCAACCTCATAAATCAGGATAATCTTCTTATGGGCATCAACATAAACCTTGGACATAATCCCTTTGGCTTGGATATGGGTTACTAATGCCTGAGTTCTGACACACAATTTACAGTTGTGTTCATGTCACTAGTACATATGATATGTGAGGACGAACACGGTTCGGCTCACTTCGGCAGTATATTTATGATATTTTAATTGTTTTAACGGAACATTGTGTAAACTACAACATTGTACTCGTCAAGTACATCTCATGATGGGTTGTTCCATTTCAGAAATGATTTCGTATTTTTTTTTTCTTGGCTTTACGTCTCTCTAACATCTATTGGTCATTTACCCTCCATTCGCCGGAAGTTTGCAAACCAACTAACCACACTGATCTCACCCAGCCTGGGTTGGATCGGAAAAGAGCCAGCAACACGGGGCGCAAACTTACGTGGACACTCACTTGATAAAACCACGCTGGACATTGCTTAACTTCAGTGATCTAACGGGAACTGGTGTATTCAACGTGATATAGACGCTGGCAGATTTCGTATTAATAAAGATTTCAATTTTCCATATCTTGAAACAATCAATACAAAAAAAAACAGCTTCAAACAAACCTGTTTTTTTTATAATGAACCTTTCGAATCGTCACGAAAAAAAAAATATAGAAAAAAAATTGATGATTGATGGCTTCCAATAGAAAATATTTGAACAGGTGTGGAGTTCAGCTAAAACAATACCAAGTTCTAAGGTGGAGAGTTCGTCGACAAAAAGTGATTTGTAACCTGCATCAAAACTGCACCAAGACGCGCAATTTGTTTGTATAAACCCTGTTTTGTTATATCATTGAGAGAAACACATAATCTAAGAAAGAAAACATTCCCATTTGATGATGATGGCTTCCAATAGGAAATATTTGAACAGGTGCGGAGTTCAGCTAAAACAATATAAAGTTCAACCAAGTGGAACTTAACAACTTATGGAGGAAGTTGCCTCATTATCAGGACGGATTCAATCACGACATCGGCATTAAGAATTGCCAAGGAAACGTATAAAACATTCAAGAGTAGGTTTCTCCAAGCTTCTTTTTTAAGTTAATTCTCCATTTAAGTCATTTTACCCTTAGAATCTACAGTTAAGAAGACCAATGGGTACAGGGTTGCAGTAACAAATTGGAGAAGTATGGTGATACAAGCATACATAGATCATTTCCCTTCTCAAGAGTACCCGGCGGACAACCGGTTTTTTTTATACGATTTTTGAATTCTACGTAGCTTAAAACGTAAAATATAAAATTTTGAGGGGGTATTTTTTTTTTTTTTTTGACGATTCCAAACATTCTTTATTGAAAGTAATAAATAGACTTCAATTTGACTTGAAAAAGTTGACACTGCTGAAATGTTCTTTTCTTGAAAGTACTGGAAGACAGGGGAAATTTCTTTTCCTCCCCCCAACCCTTCCAAGTTTTGGAGAATAATTCCTTAACATCACTCTCTCAGTCAGTGACAGCGAACGGACCGAAGGGACCTCGAAAAAGGATAAAAGTATAGTATTATTTCCCCGGGCTCTTCCGTCAAACAAAGTCGAGACCCCCGACAAACTTTAGGCAACGTGTAGCGAGATTACTCAGGAAAATGTAACCCTAATGTACTCAAAGAAAAGTCCTTTAGGGGTTAAGTATTTTATATACCTTTAATATCTGTCAGGAGCACAAGCAGACCCCTGTTGGACCCACATAACAAAGTCTTTTGAGTACTTTCAAACAAATAGTTGAAAATCTTCAGATAGAAATTGCCGGGCTATGTCCAAAATTCCTCCTTTTACCACTGATGTTACTTCCGACCATCCAACCACGAACCTAAAATATCAAACCCCATAGGTGGACGTCCATCACGAAAAGTGATGGTTTCGAAAGGGATGGTTATCCCTGCCACTTACATGTCCCCCAATAGTGGAAGACAAAAAAATGTCTCAAAATGATGAGGATGTTTTCATCTATTGCAAATAATATAATGAATATTTATGTTTTACTAATATCTCGTCTAATATTTCTTACATTGTATTGAAATGTTTTCCTAATAATTGTTGTGGTGCAATATAATAACTCCATTCTCCTTAGAATCTATTTATTAATATAATGAATATTTATGTTTTACTAATGTCTCGTATAATATTTCTTACATTGTATTGCTCCCCCCCAGACCTGCTTCAACAATTTTATGAGGATTAAGAATGTGGTTGCCAAACACACAACACAACGCAACGTGATAAAATGCTTCTCACTAATATATATTGTATAGCGGATGTCAAAAGTTAGGTAAATAGAAGTTTCTCTATGCCACCATTATGGTGTCACTCGTACTGTTCGGACCTGCTTCAACAATTTTATGAGGATTAAGAATGTGGTTGCCAAACACACAACACAACGCAACGTGATAAAATGCTTCTCACTAATATATATTGTATACCGGATGTCAAAAGTTAGGTAAATAGAAGTTTCTCTATGCCATCANGTCAGTATTATGATGGGTGACCGCTTGGGAACACCACGTATCGTTGGCTTTTTCCGGCCCAACCCAGACTGGGTGAGGTCAATTTGGGTAGCTGGTTTGCAAGTTTCCAGCGAATGGAGGGTAAAACCTCCGTCTTGAATGACCAATAGATGTTAAAGAGACGTTAAGCCAAATTTAAAAAAAAGAAAAAAGAATCCAAAAATTCGTTTACATCACACACTAGGTTCTGGAATCAGACAATGCTTTAACCTAAAACTAGAGATTATGATCCCGAACCTTCTTGACATCGAATAAAAAACATGAATTACTATGTGTTGGAATTAATAAAGACCGACAATCCCAAAGTTGGGAGCCTTGCAAAAATTAAGTAGAAGTAGGTAGTTACTATAATAAGTATATTGAGCTGTGGAGTCCTTTTGTAAAACCACCAAGTGTTTTCAAAATAGCATCACATTTTTTACTCTTTGCATTTTTACAGTCTTTTAGGACACTAAAAAATGACTCCTAACGGATTAAGGATCTTAATCTTTTTTTGCGATATAAAACCGTCCATTTTAAAGTCAAACCAAACTTAAGTTTTACGTTCAAAAAAGATGTTAGAATATATTAGAAGATTAAAAATTAAGTCCTTGCACACTTTTATAAGTGTGCAAAAAAGACTAGCTATCTTTTTTGGGATAATTCGCTGAGTCATACAAACAACTCGTCAGTCATCGGTTCATTCGGTCTACACAAAGAAGAAAAGGATTTAAAAAGGTCTTGCATTTTTTTATTGCATGGCAGGCAGATGGCAGAACATCGACTTTCATGTAACGTTAAAGGTTGATGTAATTGAATAAAAAAGTATGTTTATTGTTTGTTTTTATTATATCACTGTCAATCCCGGGATCAAAATTTCAACCATTTTCGGGCAGGATCCGAGATCGTAATCTCTACCTAAGCAAACCTTTAACCTAATCAAATAAACCAAAGAAAAATTTGTAATTAAAACTAGACCTTACTTTGTGTCAGACAATTAGAAACCAGGAATTTAACAACTCGAGTTTCTAATCATAACCATAAAGTCGATCCCAGCCTCGATTTCTAACAGAGAAAATCATTCAGGTTTTTTAAAAAATAATCTCTACCTAATCAAACCTTTAACCTAATCAAAAAAACCAAAGAAAAAATTTGTAATTAAAACTAGACCTTACTTTGTTCAGACAATTAGAAACTAGGAATTTAACACTGCGAGTTTTAACCATAAAGTCAATCCCAGCCTCGATTTCTAACAGAGAAAATCATTCAGGTTTTTTAAAAAAGAAATCCTGAAATGTTCACATGTGACCTTCTGAACGAAATAAAACCTGATAGGATCACGTGACCTACTCACAACATGCACTTCTATAATAGATCGACTGAAAGTCTTAGAATTGATGATGAATCGACCGAACTACTCCTGACTGACCTTTTCCATTTCCGTATTCTAGTCCAATTGGTCAATAACAAATGATAGTCAGTAGTCATCAATGATATCAAACAACAATGTCAGGACGGAGTAACTTTCATGCTATGATAGACATGATACCTGCCTACCCACCTGTATAGCTATTGTAAACTAGCTTCAGATGCGGGATAAGAATAGACATATGTACAATTGTACATAGACTAGCCTTATCAAATAACCTAGATATTACAGGCTGGTCAACTAGAAAGATAACCCAATCGGTGACACAACTACGGCAGTCTGACCTACGACCCGTCCGCTGTATAGCGAATTCATAAATATATGCTTGTTAATCAATTAGATCAGAGGTTCCCAAACTGGGGGGCGTGAAGGCAAGCCAAGGGGGGCGCAAGATCAGTTCAATTATTATCATTTAGTTGAAATATATTACACAATTTTTTTACAAAGGTAATTTTATTGAATATGATGATGTTTAGAAAATTTGATTGAGATAGCATTCAGCAACAAATTAGCGTTTGGAATGAGATAGCATTCAGCAATAAATTAACGTTTTGAATGAGATAGCAATCAGCAACAAATTAGCGTTTGGAATGAGATAGCATTCAGCAACAAATTAGCGTTTTGAATGAGATAGCATTCAGTTGGAGGCTTACATCGCAAGAAAAGGGGGCGCGGTACCAAACATTTTGGGAACCCCTGAATTAGATCTAGACTACAGAAAGTCCAGTCCAAATAAGTGTTTCTCATTTAAGTGCTCGTAGAAGTAAGCATGGATTCATGTCCACCTGTACGTGGTAGCCTATAGAGGACATGTACTCGTATGTTTCCCCAGAGGGCTTAAAAAGGCATGTCAGCTATGGATGGTTGCTTACTTTGTTGCTTGATTTTGCGAGATGCAGGTTCCGATCTCGTAATTAATTTGTAATATATTAAGAAAACCTTGATTGTTAATTGTACCTTAATAAATAAAAAATAAATAAATAAAGACATAAAGTATGCCCCAAATTAAGGTCTTATAGGCTACCTAAAACTTTCTCGCTTTGAGTTGATTATGTTGTGGCAACAAAATTTAACATATTGGACTTGGCTTGTCTAAATTTTGTCAATAAATTGGAAATTGGGCTATAACACGAAAACGTTTTAATATGATTTCCGTCGAGACGTAGACTATGAGTTTGGAGGGAAGTCTATTCCTATCAAATTTTCGCTATCTGCTACCGTATTGGAAATGACAACCCCTACCACAAACAAGCATATATACACACAAAAATCTGATTTGTACATTTAGATTAAGCAATTGCATTGTATCCTTAGTCAAGTCGATTTTATTGGACAGTTAAAGGAGATTTGGAATTAATATTAACAACTCTTTACTTTGAATTGAAAAGAATTAATTCAAATGGGTTTGAAGTTAAATTGATATAGGTACTTACGGATTTAAGTATCTATAGTATTTTTGTAAAGAAGGAGGATTCCTTGGAGACACTTTTTTTCCTTTCAAAGTGCTGTTTTCTGTTTTAAATATTGTATATTCGGATTTTAGGAGTATTTTTAATGTAAATAAGGAGGATTCCTTGGAGACACTTTTTTTCAAAGTGCCATTTTTCTGTATTAAACATTGTATATTTGGATTTAAGGAGTATTTTTAATGTAAATAAGGAGGATCCTTGGAGACACTTTTTTTTCCTTTCAAAGTGCTGTTTTCTGTTTTAAATATTGTATATTCGGATTTAAGGAGTATTTTTAATGTAAATAAGGAGGATTCCTTGGAGACACTTTTTTTTCAAAGTGCCATTTTTCTGTATTAAACATTGTATATTCGGATTTAAGGAGTATTTTTAATGTAAATAAGGAGGATTCCTTGGAGACACTTTTTTTCCTTTCAAAGTGCCGTTTTTCTGTATTAAGCATTCTATATTTGGATTTAAGGAGTATTTTTAATGTAATAAGGAGGATTCCTTGGAGACACTTTTTTCCTTTCAAAGTGCCGTTTTTCTGTATTAAGCATTCTATATTTGGATTTAAGGAGTATTTTCAATGTAAATAAGAGGATTCCTTGGAGACATTTTTTTTTTCAAAGTGCTGTTTTTTTGTATTAAACTTTTTTTATTATTTTTAATGTAATTAAAGAGTGTTCGTTGGAGCCATATTTTTTTCAGTGCAGGTCAACAGGTTTAATGATTCGTCTTTCACTTGCGGATATTTCAAATTTGTTTCTCTAAATTTTTGAAACACAATTTATTCCGGGGGGGTTTCCAGTTCTATGATTTGGTACCATTAATTCGATTCGGGATTTATTTGTCTATCTGAGCTGTGTAGAAAAAAACTGGTGATGAACAGAAAACAGATTAGAAGAGTCTTTTGACTGTAAGAATATATTAACTACGTATTGACGGGCATAGAGATGTTACCCAAAAAAGATGTAAATAATGTATTTTAGTCAAGGGAGATTATGTTGAAAAAAACTCTGCCAATGTGACACATGGGTTTATTATTTTTCTGGCAAAAAATACCCCCCCCCCAAAAAAAAAATGAGGGGGGCATTTCTCGTGACTCTTCCAAATCTGGGGCGTAATTAGACCCTAAATTTTAAGATATCTACTAAATTAGAAGTCTCTGGTTATTATATACCATACTCTTTTCAGACAGGATTAATGAAAACCGCTTTAAAGCGGTAAAAACCACCAGCGGTATATTTGATTGAACCCAAAAGTTTCGGATCTAACTGAGACCCTAAATATGACTCTCTAGCCCTTACCATTCTCCTTTTAGGCAGCAATACTATCATCTCGGTTGGGCCACGAAATTTCGGAAGCACCCTCTTATTGTTTGGTACACCGTGTATAATAAAGAAGATTAGCCCACATATAATTACATCTGAACAATATTAATTCTAATTAGAACTGTGACCATAATATCAGAAATAATATTCGATATTGGCCATTACATTACAGCAGATCTGATAATGTGTAGGATATGAAAAGTAATTAAATGCATAATACAACCAGTGTGCAGAGTTGCAGTGGACTGAAATAGTGATGCACTTGTAGGTGGAGAATCCCGTGTGAGTTGCAGTGGATGCATTTTGTAGGTGGATGTGTGGGTGGATAATTTACTTTTAAGGATAAAGAAGGTAGAAAAAAATCCGGACGATTCACATCCAACTTCACAGTATAGATGTCATCTGTGATACGGACGATTTGCCAAAGAATCATCCTTCTCCCCGAGATACGATTCGATTCATTAAAATGAGTTTGAAACCCAAATTGGAGATCACCCTCAAAATTTGATATTTTACGTTTCAAAGGGTACATTAAAAAAAACTTTTGTCTCTATCTATTCTATGAGGAAAAGATAAGAGAAAAAGATAATATATGAGAAAAACGGAGAGGAAAAAAAATTATGTGACGAAAATTAAAATTGAAATAGTCTGCAAAGACATAAAAACAAAACATAATACTTATCTTAGGGTGCTCGCAGAAAATTAAATTTGAAATAGTCTACAAAGACATAAAAACAAAACACAATACTTATCTTAGGGTGCTCGCAAAAAAATAAAATTGAAATAGTCTACAAAGACATAAAAACAGAACACAATACTTATCTTAGGGTGCTCGCAGAAAATTAAAATTGAAATAGTCTACAAAGACATAAAAACAAAACATAATACTTATCTTAGGGTGCTCGCAGAAAATTAAAATTGAAATAGTCTACAAAGACATA
>CM022879.1:29887483-29903708 GCA_012654025.1 Pachypsylla venusta | reverse complement strand
TCGGATTTTCAGCAATTTTTCACAGATCGTGCAATTTGCAGACACTTCCATAAGTATTCATTTTTTTCTTGCATATATGCGAAGATATGTGCTATGTAATAAGATCAGTAAGTATGCGGTTGTCTGCGAACAACCTAAAAATATATTTCTGTCAATATGAATGTCAGTCTTAGGGGCGGCATTTGTATTTAAATTAATTAACTTACAATGATTATGATCTGAATATTTCTTGTTAATAATGTTGTGGTTCAAAATGGTCGTAAAAACTGAAATGCTGATGCCAGGTCAAGGGAACCAATATTAGTTCAGTCAAGCACGCGGACCGAAAAAGTATCTTACAGCATCTGTATGGGTGTAAATGAAGAGGGTCCAAGCATCCTCTTCATTAATAGTCCAGTAGTCAGGGATTTTTTGCTTGCNAAAAAGCGGCTTTTTGAGCGGCTTTTTCAAGATGGCGGAGAACGCACAAGGGTTGGGAGGTCGAAAACTTAGCTTTTTAAAGAGGAGGTCCATACCTACAAACATATATAGAATTCGAGATTTCCCCAATTATTGCATTGAAACACTCTTTTTTTGTCTCTGACTACTGGGCTATTACATTAAATATGCTCCTTAAATCCGAAAGCATTTTAAATACAAACCTATTTGAATTCAAAGTTAGGAATAATTCCTTTTAATTCAAAGTTAACAATTTAGCCAACGATCATACCACATTGAATACACCAGTTCCCGTCAGATCACTGAAGTTAAGCAACGTCGGGCGTGGTCAGTACTTGGATGGGTAACCGCTTGGGAACACCACGTATCGTTGGCTCTTTTTTCCGGCCCAACCCAGGCTGGGTGAGGTCAATGTGGGTAGCTGGTTTGCAAGTTTCCAGCGAATGAAGGGTAAAACCCCCGTCTTGAATGACCTATAGATGTTAAAGAGACGTTAAGCCAAATTGGAAAAAAAAAAAAAAGTTACCAATTGTTAATAATAATTTTTGATACCCTGATGTAAACTGTATTCTAAATAGTACAACTCCTTTAACTGTACTGATGCGTTCTGTCGTTGGTTGGTGTGCATATTTTTATCGCGCACTCTAACGTTAGATACCAAAATATTCGTTCTCGTTATGCATATCTACTCAAATAAAAACGCTGGACACTGTAAACACAATAATTACGTCGTTGTTTGGTGTGCATATTCTTATTGTACACGCTAACCCTAGATGCCAAAATATTCGTTCTTGGTATGCATATCTACTCAATTATTAAAACTCATGTTGACCAGTGTCTATGGTATGTTGAATACATCAAATCCCGTTGGATCACTGGAATTGAGCAACGTCCAGTGAGGTTGTTCACGTAGGTTTGCGCCCTCATGATACTGGCTATTTTTTCGGCCCAACCGAGGCTGGATGAGGTCAATATGGGTTTTATGGAGGGTAAAACCCCGGTCTCAAATGACCAATAGATGTTACAGAGACGTTGAGCAAATATCACTATCGTGCGGTGAAGCGTACAAAACAAAATCAAGTTCAGTCAATTTCTCACGCAACAAATTTTACGTCGGATTTTCCATTTTTGGTGTGACCATAAAACCAGATTTCAATTTTGATTAATTCATTCAAATAGTCTCACGTGGGAATTGAAAAATATACATCTATTATCATAAATCTTTGTCCCATTATTTCCTACACCCTCTGAACACAAAAATCAACTCATAATGTTGATTTCAACGTATAGAATAGGAATCAACTTTCAAAATTATAGATAGAAATATGATTAAGGTCCGAGATGTTCGTTCGGCTTAATGTGTTGTAAGCTAGATAATGCTAAAGAACAAAGATACCAAGTACGCGCAGCAAACCAAATAAATTAAATGCGATGAACAAAAGGTTATTTTTTAGGCAAGAGACTATGCCTCTAGATGTCTGACAAAAAATGAGGATATTTAGAATTATTTAATAATAATAAAAAAAAAAGTGTTAAAGCATAATGATTTTTTTTTATATAATTCATTATTATATAGTGGTGCGTTCAACTGCTACGGTCATATGCACCACTTAAATTTGAGAATTACTGTTAATATAACGCCACATATTTCGCATGTTGGAGGGATATCTCTCGTCATCAAGTAATTATGTGTAAGATTTGTGTGACCCAGTCTCAGCCTAGTGATGGCCACCTGTTCTTTTCTGGTAGCTGGTGAAAAGGATGTTGTCTTTCACTAGTCTAAGCTTATTCGATTCTTATTGCTTCCACTCTTTTTGCCAATAATTGTGTATCGTTTTCCTGAATTTCTTTTTTAAGGTCTTGTGGGGGTCTTGTCGAGTATCGCAAACCACTGGTGTGTTGTGGGCGTGTGTTGCGAGTTTATCTGCCCTTTCATTTCCCGGAATTCCAACATGCGATGGGACCCATAGGAAGTTAATATTTTTATTCAGTTTTTTTATTTTTTCAAATGTAATTCTGATGATTGGTTTTTCCTCTCCATAACTCTTATCAATGGCGTTAGAGCATAATAATGTAACAAGAGCCAATACATTGGAGTGCCGTTTGGAAATGCAATTTTTACTCAAAATTGATTTTAGCCCCCTAATACGAGGTAAAAAGCTTTTAACTTTGAATTCGTCTGAGTTTGGCCCTGATATTTTTTTGTAATAAAAAATACACCCATCCCTTATTTATGAAAATATTGAAATCGACACTTTTTATCCAAAAAAAAAAATAGCTTCTGTCTCTACTGCAGCTTATCAGAATTCGAAAATTTCAAGCAGATCAAACATTAAGGGGGTTAGGACGTACGGTTGGTACTTATCTTCTGTGTTCACACATCATCACGTATTAAGACTTGAATTTTCATTATCTATACTTATAAAACGCAAAGTCCAATTGGTATACTGACTGACTGATAATCAACGTAGCTCCACGATGGCTAAACGTAGAGACTTGAAACTTGGCACACAGGTCCCTTTTAGTATGTAGGTACGTAATAAGAAAATTAAAGTTCAAGTGGGAGCAAGTTACCTCCAAAAATGACGCTATTTTGCGGGTCTTATTGTAATTATTTTCTGGGCAAACTAAAAGAGATAACGAAAAATGAACCAGAATAGACCCCGTAAAAAATATAAAATTTGAAAATTTCCGACTTCTCCCCGATTTATGGACGGTTTTCACGACCAAAAAATCGGAACTGAGAAGTACCACTTCGGGATGGGCGAGAAAGCTGAAAATCGATACAAAGGTGTTCCGCAGTACAAAAAGTCATATCCTTTAATAAAATATTGAATTTTTGAACTAGGAGTGGTGCTCACTCCGGGGGTCGGTTCCACCAAAAACTCATAGTTAAGAAGTATCACTTCGGGAAGAGAGAGAAAGCTGTAATTTTATAAGGTGTTACACAGTGCAAAAGTAATATCTTTGAGCAAAATATTGAATTTTCTAAATAGGAGCCGTGTTCACTTTGGTGGTCGGTTCCACCAAAAAATCTAAAATAGAGAAGATTTTATTTCGCGTTGAATTTTGTAACCGTAGCAAAGCACGGGAAAACAGATAGTAATCATATAATATTCATTCATAATATTAAACAAAGAAAATTATAATTGAATGCAATGTGAATCGGGGGGTCAGAGACAAACAATGTAATGCAAATGGTCAGATGGGGTCAAAGTTAATTTTCACCTCCTGAATTGGAACTTTTCGCTCCGGGTGGGATTCGAACCCACAATCTCCGGACCAAGAGTCAATGGTTTAAACAACTCGAACACGGTGTTCGGCACATCTCTTACTGCTAAAAATAAAATGTCGAATTGACCCCCCCCCCCCGGATGAAAATCCTGCGTGCGACAGGAACACTGCTAAAACAGCAGCAACTATCGAAAAAGATACAGAGCACTAACTGAATATTTTCACCCATTGTCAGCTTTACAGAGTGCAAACGGCAGCTGGCTGGGTCTGCCAGCTGTAAAATTATATCCGGCTAGGCTGTGTTCCAGTGTATAAACAAAATGCCAAATTCAAAAGGTTACTCTAACACAGCATGGGATATGAGCGACCTTATCACAATATAAAAAATGAAAGACATTAAGTCAAGTGAACCCTTAAGGGTTTCTTTTTCCACTTGGGTACCTTCACAGAGGAAGTATTCCTACTGTTTTGTTTTCACCTCACCTCACATTACTTAAAATGATTTCAAGTGTTTTGACAGGTACCTAGGGTAGGAATTAACTTCATTGCTCTGTCTTCAAATCAGCTCAAGGACGAGCCAATCAACTTTTTTTGGTCGAACGAAGTGAGATCTAGATTTAACACGATTTTTTATTGTTCTTTTTACAACGATATCTTTTGAATGCCTTGTATGATTTTGATTAAATTTGGTACATTTATGATGTTATTGTTCATTAAGAACATTCGTATACGCGTGAGGTGAATTGTTCTTTAGGGCTGTAAAAGATCCTGCACCTTAGTCTCAAATGGGCTTTTTGTTCTTAGAAAGTAGCCAGTAATGTCTAGCCAAGGCAAAAGATTCAAGGCCTTGGTATTCATTTTAACCAATTGAGATCTACAGATCAAAGAACTACTCGGCTGGTGATATTGATAAAACAAACATGCAGAAAAGAAAATTAAATACATGGACCTATCAATAATAGACCTCACGTAAATTTTCGATCAGGAATCGAACACAGTATCTGCTTAGTACGAGACTAGAGTAATACGTAGGTACCTAGGTACTCAACCACGAACGTGACTAATGTATTGTTTTAACACATAACTGACCGAACCAAGTAAGGTCTAATTTTATCTCCGCAATTTTTCTTTTGTTTATCTATATGTCTTTATTGAACCACGATAAATCTCAGAAGCTCATAATAAGGTTTATAGACCCCGGACATCATGATGGTCGGTCATTTTAGAGAGAGGTCTACAGTTCACAGAACTACGAGTCTAGTAAATCATGCCATAGCAGTCAAAATCAAATTAAATTAATCAATATTACTTACCAAACATCAGTGAGAAATATCAAATTCATCCACACTAAAATTTTTAAAATGTATTCCGAATTATAAATTTACACAAAAAAATCGCTTATTCTTATTTAAAATTTCACTGCACAGAAAAAAAAATCAGTTTATTAATTATTTTATATGTGTTATAAGTATGACTAGCACGGAACCCCCCTAACATTGCTCCATTGATATAATAGAACTAAATTTAATAATGCCCGAATAGGACTAAAAAGTCCATTTATTTTGTTGGGAGAAATTTTCATGTGGTGAATATCAAAAATACACGAGAACAATATTTCAATCGGTCAGCAGAATTTTGAACTTGATTTGAAGAATGCCCATAAAAATAAAAGTCTGCCGATCAAAGCACGTGATAGCAACGGGAAATTTTGAAAAAGTGGCAAAAATCAACGCATTAAATATATTCTTGTAAAAATTGCCCGCAGATGTGAAATGAAATCCCAAAGCCGAAACAAGAACGGCAAACATAATATCTGAATACGTTGCGGGCCAATGTGAATCTTCTGCAGTCACACACTTATCCAGAATCGTGGCCTCAAACACATGATGTCTGGAGGGCATGTGAAAGTTACCAAAGATATACCTATACAAGATCAGAAGTTGTCTGGTAATATTTCTTTAAATATTAATTAGCAATTCTTCAAATTACTTCCAGGCATCCGTCTGAATTAAGCAAATTACTTCCAGACATCCGTCTAAATAAAACTATGATTGGAAATTAAGGCGTGGGTCTAAACAAGTAGAATGAAAATTATTCTCATTTATTTGAGGTATTTACCACATTATAATGGTACCCAAAATACTATCAATGATAAGGAATATTTGGCACATTTTATTTCGATTAGGACGAGCATGGTTTAATGGCACCCAAAATACTATCAATGATAAGGAATATTTGGCACATTTTATTTCGATTAGGACGAGCATGGTTTAATGGCACCCAAAATACTATCGGTGATAAAGGAATATTTGGCACATTTTATTTCGATTAGGACGAGCATGGTTTAATGGTACCCAAAATACTATCGGTGATAAAGGAATATTTGGCACTTTTTATTTCGATTAGGACGAGCATGGTTTAATGGTACCCAAAATACTATCGGTGATAAAGGAATATTTGGCACTTTTTATTTCGATTAGGACGAGCATGGTTTAATGGTACCCAAAATACTATCGGTGATAAAGGAATATTTGGCACTTTTTATTTCGATTAGGACGAGCATGGTTTAATGGTACCCAAAATACTATCGGAGATAAAGGAACATTTGGCACTTTTTATTTCGATTAAGACGAGCGTGGTTTAATGGTACCCAAAATACTATCGGTGATAAGGGAATAGTTGACACATTTTATTTCGATTACGGCGATCATGATTTAATGGTACCCAAAATACTATCGGTGATAAAGGAATAGTTGACACATTTTATTTCGATTAGGACGACCATGGTTGAAAGCCGCCTGGAGAAGCAGACGTGGCCATCATAAATATAATTAATTATATCATTTCAGATCAGTTGTGCTTGCTCGCTGTTCATTTCATTGAAGACCCTGACTAAATATGAAATATGTACAAATCAAATCAAAGTAAAATCCAAAACGAAACGGATTCGCTTGACAATGAACAATCATAATGTTCTGCTTCAGAAGGAACTGTGTTTAAATATTAATTAATAAATTCTGTCAAGCAGAAAACAGAATAAACAATGAAAAATTAAATTAGAATAGTTATTATTCTTTGCAGAAACTTCTAAGACAGTAGTAAATTGAATCTAATAATACAAAATAAAATTAGAAAAGACCTTGACATGGAAAAAGCTAAGGAATATGGTAACCAGTCTGAAAAATATACTAGTCATTTGACACAACCTTTGTTTAGAATCTATTGGTCATTCGAGATGGGGGTTTTACCCTCCATTCGCTAGAAACTGACAGACCAGCTTACTTACGTTGACCTCACCCAGCCAACGTTCACACTTAGTAAACGTTGCTGAACTTCAGTGATCCAGTGGAAACAGGTGTTTCTAACCTGTCATAGACACTGGTCATACAATTTTATGGCATTGCTAATTTAAATTACTCTCACGAGGTCTGGACTTTACTCGATACGAGTTTGCTTAACTTTAAGTTCAGCACTTTAGCAGAGATTTGACACGCGATTTATTGTGAGAAAAGCCTGTACGAGTTTTCCGGCCTTTAGGTACAACGAGATGTAGCTAGAAACCAGTCAGATCGTGAGCTTGGTTGAATAAAATGAAAACGAATAAATCCAAAATAAAAGTTTTAGAAATTGAAAGAGCAACAGGTGTTTTGCAAAAGTAAGGAAAATGTTGGGTTGATTTTTTTTAGAACAGCTGATGGGGGGGGGGGGGATNGGGGGGGGGGGGGTAAGTCCATAGAAGGTCGCTAATAAAAACATTAAGGTTAGGTTTTGTTCATAGGGCCATTCCTCGCTGACAAGAATAATGATGAATGTATAGTGTAAACATACAACATACTACATACACAGTGACCAGTAATATTTTGATCACATTTCTTCGGGGACCTAAATTGATTTTACTACAACAAACCCCAAGCTTCTAGTCCATACCTACTATCCGACTACTATAATTACAGCCCAAATTACAAACTGAATATTAAGATTATGGAATACCATCGAATTTGATAACTAGCAATCGAAAAAACTCAACTTTTATATTAGAAAGGCCTACCCGCCTACACGATGAGCATTTCGGCTTGTTAATTTCAAGGGTTCCTTGCCTTTGCAGAAAAAAATATCTAATAATTTTGAGTATACGGCATTAGACACATTTATTTATTATTTATAGAAAACTTTGTAACTTATTTATAACTCTTTTAAATAGTAAATTAAAATCATTTTAATTTAAATTCGATAATTTTACAATTCATTAATTATAATTAAATACCGTCTATACTTAATTAAACGAACAAATTGAAACAAAAATTCAATAAAAATAATTTATTAGAAAAATTTGATTCTGAAACTTAACGGTCAAAAACGTCACGGCGTTAAACGACAAAAAATGGCGGCAATCAAGAGATGGACATAAAAACATAGACAAGCCAAAGGCGACAAAACATCCACGGTGTGTTTTAATTTAAAAAAAAAACACTTTTAAATTGAATAATTAAAGTTTGATTATTTTAAAGTTAAATAAATTGAAAACACAGAATTAATTGATTAAACTAGGAAAAGTATTTCACTAAAACCTTAGAAGTTACACGCGTTACGCATTTAACAATTGTCACGCGACGGACAAATTTTACGAAAAGTTTTACAAATTTCGATGAGATATCACGGTAGATAATCACGTTGGCAAAGAGACCGGCATACTAAAATTAAACCAAAACAATAACAAAACTAAACACACTCAACCTTATGTTCTGTGCACTCAACTCGTTTATTCTTTGAAATCTTTAAACCGTGGTCATGAATATGAATGGAGAAGGGGTTGTAGAGAAAGATATCACAATGCTTCAAATTTAATAAATGTTGACTAGACTGAAGATGAATCGAATGATAAAATGATTCGAAACTAGTTTCTTTAAAATAATTATAAATAGTGTTTTATTTTAATTTATTTTAGAAGTTAATATTTTAATAAATTACTAACGCAAAAGGAACACGAACTGAACTTATTGATAAGAGATAACAAGGACGCCAGGTCTACGAAAATACGGACTTGCAGATTGGTGTGACATAACGGTCGGGTGTTAATATGCTTACATTTGCTAAATGATCGAATATTATTCAAGTCGCGATCAAATATATTTTTTTATTAAGTACTCGTTAGGTATAAAAAAAAACAGATAACTTTTACTTTTCACAAGATATTTTTATTTATTTATTTATTAAACCAATAGCAGACCAGTTTCGCGCATACAGGTTAATACGTTGTCGATATAAAAGCTATCGAACGGTGGCTTGTCGACTTAGGTTAAGTCGGCATTTTCCAAACACTCGCGTGGGATTTAGAGTGGTACTGAAACAATGCACTTTCTTTTCTTTTTAAAAATTAATTATAGTACAATAAATATTTAATTGTTTTTCTGTTTTGTATTCGATGTTTTTTTTTCCTTTTAGGGACATGCATAATGAGTAAGTAAAACAATAATAATTGATTAGCCCCTTCTGGGTTTATCTTTCTATCCACTCCGTTTAATAGCAAATTCTAAAAATACTCCTTTTTACTTTTTTAGACAAATTCCACGAAATTTAAGATTAACATAATGGTTACACCTAATGACCTATGGCTTTGAATTTTGAGTCATGTCATGTGGATATCAGGTCATCAGGTAGGAGATTGATTATGGAATGATGGGCGGAAGAAAAGATCGTGGAATACAGGATAGGAGATGGTTGGACGATATTAATGATTGGTGGGAAATAAATAACACGTTAAAAGATTGGCACGGTGAAGTGGAATATTAACCATCCTTCGGATACAGAAATGCATCCCTGATGATGAAACTTTATGGCTTTTGTCCACTGGAACCAAAAAATATAGCAATCAACGAAGATTGAAATCTAACACACGTAATCTAATAAGATATCGTTAATTGAATATCATTTGCACCGTCCCATCCAGGAGTAATTTTCAAATCCCAATGTGATTAAGCCAGCGACTTAACCACGTTGAATACTGTTAGATAACTAAAGTTAAGCAACAACGCTGGGCGTAGTAATGCGAAAGTGGCCTTTTTTTTTATTTTTTTAAAAAAAGGCAATGCTGGGATTGGTGCGAAATTAGATGAGAGGACTGCACCCAGCCTCCTAGCCTCGTGAGGACATCTGAGTACGACGAAACGACAGGGGAGGCTATACTTTGTTGGGAGGCATTACGACCCGATGGGGAATACCTGGGAAGTATTTTGGAAAAAAATTGTGATTTACAGTTGACTTTTGATTAAACAACGCCTACGCGTTACGACAGATCTGTGATGTATTTTGTGTGCCAACGTAAACTTGGGGCTCCTTTCTTTCATATCTCACAAATGAATTAGATACCGAACGAAGTGAGATCTAGTTTTAACATCTTGATTTTTTATATGTCTGTTGCCTGAATTAGGCAGCCTGATCCAATATAATTTTCGAACGCTTGGTCTGATGTTAATGAGATTGGTATGGAGATTATAAAATTGAGTGATTAATTTTTCGGCCTTATTGGACATCCGGGGCTTTATAGTGGCACATTCTTTGAAAGAGGTCTACAATTCAAGGGACTACTATTTTTTTTTATATTTTATTGAGAGAATTTTTAATTTTCATAATTTTCAATTGAGAGATTTAAAATTAATCTCTCAAATCTCTTAAACTACCTAATCTTCCAAATTTCAAATCTCGCAAATGAAAATGTCGTATGACAAAAATTTACGTATTAATTAATTAGTTTTTATTCCCTGAGGCCTGACGATGAAATAAACTCCCGTAATTGTTGCAATGAGGAAACAAGAGAGTACATACAGTCTAAGAGGTGATGGGAATTATCATCTGATAGATACTTTCTTTGAGACGTTGTGCCTTCTGGCAATTGACCAAATTAATAGCATTGTACTCGCAGTCCACTCCACACATGCTTCAATTTCACTTTCAAATTGGCGATAGACGTTAAGAATAGTGGACAAACAACTTTTATATTTTTGCATAACAAATCAACGAGATGTCACCGTGAGGGACACACTTGGCTTTCAACACGAAGATACATCGATCGATTTCTTGCAAAGTCGAATGTTTGAGATTTTTAACGTCTTAACATCTATTAGTGATTCAACACCGTGGTTTTACCCTGCATTCGCTGGAAACTTGTAAAGCAGCTACCCACATGGAAACACCCAGCCTGGTTTGAGCCGGAAATAGCAAGAATCACTTCGTAAAACCTCACTGGACGGTGCTTACGAACTAACGAGAACTGGTGTATTCAACGTGTCATAGAAGCTTTCTAAAAAAACGTTTTTTGTTTGGTTTTTTACGAGGTGATTTTTGATATTTGCAGCGCAAATTTCGTAAAATGCAATCCCAAGTATCGGTAAAACCAGGACATTCTTGTCGAACTATCATCTATTAGTTGATGTAGGTGAGTATGGACAATGGGCGGATCTTCAGTTGAGGGAGGCGATCGAGGCTTCAACTCTGAATATCACCACCATCACAATCAGTAAAATGTGGGCATGATTAATAAAAGGGAAGCTTGTGACTGATTTATCTGCGAGCACCTGAATTCGCTCTACTCTCCCAGATAACCTTCCCCCTTTTATTCGGTACCAGCACCTGGGATCCGGCAGTAATAAACAAATGATACTGTTACTACTCCGAGTGATTAAAACCCAAGAGAAATTAATTAATAGGTACTTAATGTACATATTATTATTATTAGTACCAGACATGAGCGTAAGAAGGGGGGGGCAGCTTCTCCCCCCCTAGAAATTCCCAAGAGTATGCAGCACGGAAGGGGCAACTTAAATTTACACTAGATAAAATGATTTTTGGAAGCAAAAAAGTCATCAAGCACCGAAATACGATAAATGCCGCNCGAGCACCTGAATTCGCTCTACTCTCCCAGATAACCTTCCCCCTTTTATTCGGTATCAGCACCTGGGATCCGGCAGTCATAAACAAATGATTCTGTGACTACTGCGAGTGACTAAAACCCAAGAGAAATGAATTAATAGGTACATAATGTACATATTATTATTATTAGTACCAGAGTCTAAAACGGGGTGTAGTTCCATATGACACTTTTTGGGGACTTACATTATTAAATTTTCCATTTTGTTTACTTTCTGTAGCATTCAGAATAACAGCTGTAGAAAACATCGACTTTAAAAAATGTACAAATATGGATCAGCGTATTCCCCAAACAAAGTTGTTGCAACATTGCCCATTTTAGGATTTTTGAAAAGTCATACATTCGCGGGTCATTATTATTCGTCTCCAATGTCTGATTATCCGCAACAATTAACTTTTATTGATCTGAGTACGTTACTTTAGAGTGACTCTCAAACAGACTCGTATATCCCGTAACATCCAGCAAAACTTTTTTCACCAAACCTCGCAATATTTATCACAAATATACCTACAGGGTGGTCGCCAATTTATATATTTATCACAAATATGCCTGCAGGGTGTTCGCCAATTTATGATGACTCGATTTTTCTCAGAAAAAGTTCAAATTTTGAGAAAAAGAAAAAACCCGTACATTTTTTTTNTTTTTTTTTTTTTTTTTTTTTTTTTTTTTTTTTTTTTTTTTTTTTTTTTACATTTTTGTGTTCTTATGGTACCTTTTGAATTTATACAAGGTGACCTAGGAGTACCAAAAAACGGTACCAAATACAAACCCCGTTTAAATTCTATATTTGCATTTGTCTTAAAGTTCTTTAAGGCAAATGAAAATATTTTTTTTTACTGGTTAGTCAAATTTCGCGCTAAATCTCATAGCATTACTTTTTCTTGCTGAATATCATAATGCTATTTGATAAGCCCCCGAACCACTCTGGGAAAAATTATAGGGTGATCAAAAAGTTAGGTACCCTAAAAGCTGCATCAAAAATTTAAAAAGTTCGTGTTTTTCTTTTTTCGAAAATTCGAACTGGTTTCGAGAAATATCGAGTGATCATAATTTGGCGACCACCCTGTATAACCTCATCTAGAGTCGACCCAATATTTTCGTAGTGGAAGCCGAGGCTAATGCTCACTTAATCGCAAACCGACTTTAAGTCAACGACCACTTTGAAAATACCAGAGCCCGTTAGATTTCTGAAGTTATATAACGTAGGGGGTTTATGTTCTCGGAAGGGAGTCGGCGACACGGCAGGGTAGCGGTGTCGACACAACCTGTAAAAATGACGTGCTCCCAAAAGCTGCTTAAAAAATATTTATTGATGGCCATTTGTAAGATACTGCCCGGATTCCCTTAAGGAAGGTTTTCCATATTAATAATATATTGGGCTCCAACAATTACAAAAGGAAGAGATTATCAGGGCAATGGACCGCATAGGTCTGAGATACGGAGGCATTAATATTATGTAAGTATTCACTTGAACCGTTCGAATAAAAATAAAGTAGCCAGCGGCTATGGCACGTTGAATACACCAATTACCGTTAGATCACTCAAGCAATGTCCAGCGGGGTTTTATTATGTAATTGACCAAATTACCCTCATGATGCTATCTATGTCCGGTCAGGCTGGTAGTTTTCCAGCGAATGGACTGAAAAACCCCGTCTCGAATGACCAATAAATGTTTAAGAGACGTTAAACAAAACAATCCAGAGAAATGTAAGCAATAATCAGCACTTTCTTGATCTCTAATAACTGGAGGACGCCATAAACAAGTATTACTTGTTTATGGTTGAAGAAATAGATTTTTTTTTTTTTTTTTTTTTTTTTTTTTTTTTTTTTTTTTNTTTTTTTTTTTTTTTTTTTTTTTAAGGAGAAACACAAAATATGGATATATTTTGTAAAAAAGGAACTACAAATATTTAGATGAATAGAATTTAAAATATATTTTGTAATATTTGTGATTTATTTTATTTCTTCTTCTTCCTAAAGTAGTTATTTATAATTTGTAAAAAATCAAAATATGTACAGAAAATAATTCATATAACAATTTACACAAACAAATGAATAAAATAGAGAAACTCAATATAAAGGGAGACATACAAAAACAAACAACTGACCAGAATGTGGTTTGTATTGGGTGGCAAGGAATATTATCTTCCAACATTACAGGCCGTATTTCTTGTACGGAATACCTTGTATATGTTTGATTCGCCATAATCCCAAATATATTTTTTTACTTTACAAATTTTGCTCTTTTTTCGTGCGGGGTTGGACACGTTATTTGAACTGACGACGCTCATGATCTAGTTTCCTGAGGATAGGAGGACTCAAAAAGAATACTTCCGAGGCATCCAAGTCCATGCCAGTCGGAAATGATATCCTTTCCATTATCCATGCAGAAAGCAAGGAGAAGCTACTGCATTATCCGTAAGGATTCTCAAGGATCAACATCTCATGGCGAGTTGTTGCAAACCAGTCCCACGGCTGTTAACCTATGGTGATGATATTGATTTCTGGACCAACATTTGTGAACTATTGTTTTTTATTTGTTGCAAGGAAAACTATTTCACTGCAAAGCAGTCCTCCTAGTTTAGTAGACATCAACACTGGCATTGCATTTGGGAGACCCGGGTTCAATCCCCGGCGGGATTGGAAAATTTTCGACTTTGTGCTTGTGATTTCGGGGTGCACTCAGTCTCGTGAGGACGATTGAGTAGCTACTTTAATGCGAGTAGCAGCCAGTGGCGGCATTACCAGAGTAAAAAATTAGAAGTATGAAGAGATTATTAGTGCAGGAGGCTCTTAGTAATGCTGTGATACCCACAAAAATTGTAAAAAGGCCATTGGGCCTTCACAAAGAAATTCTACATTTACCATTTCACTGCAATTTTTATTTGGTTCCCTCAATAGTACTTATTTCTCGTACTTTCACTCACATATGATCTATGGTATCGCATTCTGGGGTTTATCCTAATTTTCGAAAAAGGTCTTCATTTACAAAAAAAAAAAAAATACTCTTGACGACATTGCGTCATGTCGAGAACTATTAAAAGAAAAATAAAATCTGTTTTGTACATTTGTTGCCTAATCTATAAGCACAAATCATAATTGCCAACCGTTCAACACGGGTACAACACTAGAAATGTTCATTTAGTCCAATCGTCACTTCCACTGTTTGGGTAATCCTTAAAGGACCAAGGATATCTGAATTTACAAAAATATTCTGTCAGAAAGAAAATTTTAAGGAATTTAACTCTAGAAAACGTCCTATGATTATTTATTTTCGGTCCTTTTTTATATTATTTTTGGTTAAAAAATCTAATTTATCAAGCATTTTTTTTTTTTTCAATTATCGGTTGTTGTACACAATAATCAAATAACAATAGTCCTAACATGGTGCCATGCCATTAATGTTTTAACAATTTTTAAAATATTTTAATTCTTGTTTACTTCTGAACAAAAGTTCAAGAGAAGGCAAACCAAGGACAACGCAAAAAAAAAATTGAGGTAAAAAATATAATGCTTTCAGAGAATGTTAGATCAAAAAGTTCTAATCAATTTGAATTATTCAATCCAAATCTGACGAAAAAACTGTAGGTGTACATGGATTACCAAAATGTGATGAAGTAAAAGTTTACAAATTTGATTGATTAGTTTGAACTTTAACCTGGTTCACAGTCCGTTGATATAAAAGAACCATCTTATGCGATGTGTGCAATGTTATCATCACGATCCACACACATAGACAAAAAAGTTGTTTTAGTGCCACAAAAAGTTCATTTGTAACTATAGAACGTGTTGTTCAATGGTTATCATTAAATTAAAAGATAAATGGGTATAAAGTCGGTGATATGCCACATCTTACTTTGTCCATTAACCGTATAGTTTTAGAACAAGATAATGGCACCACACTAGAAAATAGGAGGGGAGGAGACATCCAGGAAAGAGATACGTAGGTCTGAGTTTTCAAATTTTACATGAAGATTCCGATGGGGACGATTTTGGTTACTAAGGACTAGTTTAGTAACTTCTGCAGAAGGCAAAAATGTTTTGAAAAGACCAATTGGAGATAGAAAAACTGAGCAACACATCAAGTGTTGTTTAACTCCCTTGAGTAGAATGTAGACGAGGAATTAAAATATCTCTCGCTCACAAACGAAAATATTCTCTAGATATGATGCCCCCAATACAAACAACTAAAAACAGAAAGTTCAGTTGACATACATTTTTCCTTTTAAGATAAATAAAAGACAATTTGAAAATAACACAAAACAAATAAAATGGAAAATTGTAAAGACAAACAAATAAATGGAAGAGTTAACAGAAAGAATGGAAAATGGAGAAGTGACGATAAAATATAGAATTTGAGTTTCACCAAAACGATATCGTATTTTCTTCTTCCTCATAAACATAAATGGGGAAGTGACGATAAAATATAGAATTTGAGTTTCACCAAAACGATATCGTATTTTCTTCTTCCTCATAAACATAAATGGGGAAGTGACGATAAAATATAGAATTTGAGTTTCACCAAAACGATATCGTATTTTCTTCTTCCTCATAAACATAAATGGGGAAGTGACGATAAAATATAGAATTTGAGTTTCACCAAAACGATATCGTATTTTCTTCTTCCTC
>CM022879.1:29853617-29869678 GCA_012654025.1 Pachypsylla venusta | reverse complement strand
GAGATTTGTAATTTTTAAAACGAAAAAAAGATTTAAATAATTTTATTAAGTTCGTTCCTTTGGTTATCAGATGGCTGCAAGCTCTAGATTCTCAGGTTGACATTCTTGTGAGGTTGTCATATCGCCAATCTATACTTACCTACTACTGAGACCTATTCGTTCTGCTAAGTTTTGAAGTTGATCAGGAAGCCTTTTCTGTTTGATATAACCTCCTTCTGACACGGACACTTCACAGAGACTAAAATTACTACTTGGGTCCGTTATGCCAAACTCTTGTAGAGCCAGCATGACTACTTCATGTGCTGTAGTTTCCTGTAAATAGAAATAATATCTGGTTAGATATTGAATCAAAATTGGGCAGCCCACACATTGTCCATTACTGGAAGTAAATGTGACAGTGGGAGAGTTGGACAATTATTAACACGTTTCAGCTTTTAAAGCTTTATACACCAGTTTCCGTTTCAAATTTCAAATTCGGATACACACAGAAAAATGTACATAAATAACAGTTAATTTCTAACGGTCGAGTAGTAAGTAGCCGTAATTAGTTCAGGCAAAGTCGTAGTGCACTACTATATATGTACTACAGATATATATATATCTATGTACAATTGTACATTTACAATGTCAAGATGGTAGGATATGCACTCTTATAAGTTTTTACCTAAAAATATCAAACGTCTTTCTCTATACCAAAACTAGATCCACTGAANAGATAAGTAAGTATGCGGCTGTCTGCGGGCACCCAGATCGAACAATCTGCGTACTCCCATCAGAACACGTGTATTCCCTTCCATATATGTTAGAGTGTGCTATCCAATAATATATGTGATTATGCTCCTTAATAACAGACTTTCGAATAATTTCCAAAAGTGTGGATATTGTTTACAGATTAAGAACAAATCAAAAATTTTGTGATACCAAAGACTTGATAGTCTAGGTATAAAATTGTCATCCAAAATTAATTTAGAACCGATTTTCAAAATCAAAATCATGAAAAAGTATGACCAAAATTTTTCCCCCACTTGTATTTTCAAGCTTCATGTTGTTGAAACAACAATCATGCACCAGAGTTAAATCACCGAAGTTAAGCGACGTCCAGAAAAGTTTTACTAAGTGAGTGACCACGTAGGTTCGAGCCCTCGTGATGCTGGCTATTTCCGGCCCAACCCAGGCTGGGTCAGGTTAATGAGGGTAGCTGGTTTTTATATTTCCAGCGAATGGAGAGTAATGCCCCCGCCTCAAGTGGCCAATAGATGTAGAGCCATAAATAATATATATACAGGGTGAATCATTTTAATTAATATGATCGATTTTCTCGAAAACCGTCCGTTTTGCAAAAAACAAAATATTAATTGATTTTTGGGGGAAATATTATGGTGACCTTGAATTATTTCTCGAAGGTCAAATTTGTTTTTTTAAATGGTACCCTGCCCTGTATTTTTTATTGTGCTATTGAATTTTGTATTAGAAAATAAATATTTTTTGCTCATTTTTTTTTNTACAGTTTTTGAGATAATTTTTACCTTTGAGATTTTTTTTTTTTGTTCTGAGTATCTAACATATGAAGTATTCATAAGTTAGATATCTCTTACTCAGAGTCCCCCTTTAACACGGGCTCCATAGAAGATAATCCAGTCCTGCTTCTAAGTGATAACTTACGTGATGGTGTTCTTAGGTAACAAGTTCATTTTGATAAGAACCCTCTCCAATCTTTTTCTAGGTACTAGTGTCATGAAAGAGTGCGAGTTCTTTGACGGCGTTACAGGTGGGGGTGGCAGAGGAGGTGGCGGTGGAGGAGGTATTACGACTTCCGGCCGTGCACGAGGATCGGCTTGTAATCGGGCAATTTCACCAGCAACGCCCCCTTTGGTACGGTTCCCCCGGTTTCTAGGAGAGTTGTCCGGGGATAACAACATTTGTTTGAAACCTATGAACCAATCAAATCGCGAGATAAGTTTAAACACAAGACAAACATCACTGAGATAATGGATGTCGCAACCATAGATTTGAAGTTCTAAGTTGATTTTGCTAACGTTTACAACATCAAATCCATATCAATCCGTGTCCAGACCAATTAAGACAGCCACTTCAAAAGGTCTCGTCCATGGGCATGTAGGTTGGTGGGACAGTTGAACAGGTGACAAACATCATGTACTATGCTTAGGTATAAAGGAAATATGTCATCAAGAGAAGGGTCAAGCCTGGCCATGTAGTTTTTCAGTAGACCACACCATCCAGAACAAATTTGAGCCACGGTAGCCCCCCTAGTCGCATTCGGGAGTAACTCTTCTGAGTTATCAATATCTGGAGGCAGGTTAATGTCGAGAACACGATTTGAGGCATATGCTCCAGTTCCAGAGACACTTGATATTGATACACTTCTCAATATTGATAATGCCCGAAGAGGTACATCAGACTTGATACACTTCTCATTATTGATAGTGCCCAAAGATGAAAAATGTACCTCTTATGAAAAATGTACCATTTTTCATAAGAGGCGGTGCGATACATACCTAACAGATTTGACTTGACTGTGATACTCAGATGGGTGGTACCTCTCAGTATTTCTAAAGCTCGTGCGTGACTAACGTGTTGGAAGGTCTGGCCGTTAACTTCTAAAATTTGATCTCCTCGTTTTAAACCAACATCTTCTGCTTTGGAATGTTTGTCAACCTAAAAAAAAAAAAATTAAAACCATTTTATAATACACGAATACATAGGTTCCGTGGCTAGTCCCAAAAATTTCCACAATTAGAACAAAATCGATCAACGCTAAGTTACAATAATGCCAACACGGCAGGCGGCGCCGGTGGACAAACGAATTTTTGTATTCTACGTACCTTGAAATGTAAAATATCAAATTTTGAGGGGTGGGGGAGTGTATTTTTTTCGTGACGATTCCAAAGGTCTGTTTTGAAAATGCTTTTAAATGAAGAGGCGGTGATGAGGAAATATTTTTATTTTATGTGGAACTGGTGATTAGAGGATAGGCGTTGAATGATCAACGTTGGATACGACCAATGGTTGATACTTGCAATCTACTTGGTCTTGGTTCTTCAAACCACAGATTCGTTTTTAAATTGATTTGAGGAAGGAAAAAAAATTACACATAAAAAAGAGAGTCGAAGTATGTTCAACGTGTTCCTATGATACAANATATATACATATTTTTCTTTTTTTTAAAAAAAAGTAAGCAAACTGTTTCAACTTACCTTTGAGATGAAAATGCCATATCCTCTTTCATAACCTCCTAAAATAGAAAATTGTAGCACTTCATCTCGAGAAGGTCTCGCTAAGGTAACGTTACGAGCTCGTGCTTTTGCGGCGCAAGCTATATTCAATAACCTAAGTTGGCCTGTTAATTTTTCTTCTGTTAAACAAGCTTCAAATTTTTCTAAAAATTCCATCATGGTAGGATCAGTCTCAAAATCCGTGAAATGATTGTTCACCCAAAGTAGAACGACACGCGTCACCCGATCTCTTGCATTGGAATCAGTGAACCTGTAAAACAAAAAATAAAATTATTACTGTTGCTCTTGTAGCCAAGTTCCACTTGAAAACTCTTATTATTATTTAACAAATTTATATTAGACATCCTATTGGTAACTTTAAAAAACACTACCGTTATTTATGACGAGGATTCACTTACTATTGAAAGGTCATTATTATTTAACAAATTTATATTAGACATCCTCTTGGTAACATTAAAAAACACTACAGTTACTTATGACGAGGATTCACTTACTATTGAAAGGTCATTATTATTTAACAAATTTATATTACACATCCTGTTGGTAACTTTAAAAAACACTACCGTTACTTATGACGAGGATTCACTTACTATTGAAAGGTCATTATTATTTAACAAATTTATATTACACATCCTGTTAGTAACTTTAAAAAACACTACCGTTACTTATGACGAGGATTCACTTAAAAGGCCCGGAAGGGTATTATTTTTTAGCCCCGGCATATAATAATGGGGGACATATCTTTATTTGTCTTTGGTTTACCCGCTTTATTGATACAAAAAAATAGCTTTGCTCCTTGCAGTTATTAGCCTCTTCAGACAGAGGTCAGAGCCAAACGTACAAATTTTTTACACTAATTTTTTCAAGACAAAAATTTGGTGTTTTATCCAGAAATCGCTTATCCTACAAGTCATAAACGACCACCGAAACCAAAGGACTAATTTTCATAAGCTTTATAACTCAATCGATAGACTCCACAGATTATAGGTTCCCATAAGATTTCCAAATTTTACCAAAAATTACTCCAAACAATAAGTTTAATTTCTGCGTGCGATCTTAAAAACACAACTGGTTTCTAAATCGAGCAGTTGACCTAGGATTTAAAAAACTTGGCCAACTGGCTATATCTAGCAGCAACTTACCATTGAAGTAACTGGTTAGCAACTTCTATTGACGTATCTATAAAAGTTCGATGCGTCAGCAAAAAGTCTTCAACATAAGTTGGATCAATCACAGAGTTTTCTTCTATCAGTTGAAGCATCAGTCGGTCTGCCGTTCCCTACAATAAAACAAACATCAGTCATTACGTGAATGGAATTGAAGAGATTGAGAATACAAATTTAGAAGAACTTTCTGTAATGTAATTTTGATTTCTAGTAATGAATTTTTTTTTTCGTTTTTTTTTTTAAATTTGGCTTAACGTCCCTTTAACATCTTGGTCATTCAAGACGGGGGTTATACCCTTCATTCGCTGGAAACTTGCAAACTAGCTACCCACATTGACCTCTCCCAGTCTGAGTTGTTCCGGAAAAATAGCCAGCATCACGAGGACGCAAACCCACGTGGACACCCACATGGAACAACATCGCTGGAAGTTGCTTAACTTCAGTGATCTATCGGGAAATGGTGTATTTAACGTGCTATAGACGCTTGCTAATGTATGTTTAAAAGTTACATTAGAATAATAAGTGGCCAGTTCCGCTTCCGATCACAAAATACCCCTGGCTGGTACTCTGATGTAGTATTGTGCAGGCCGCTCTGGTGCGTAGAACCGTCCATCCCGAGAACGACTGTATCATCATAACAAAATTCTAAATTTCTAAATACCAAGTTTTGCCGCTAAAACCAATTAGATCGAATGACTCCAAGGCGGTTTTACTTAGGAAAATAATTCAGCACACGTAACAGGAAGGATGTAGTTACCGATGTTAACCCCTCGTATGCCATACAAACATTATTTTTAATTCCCAAGGATGTCTTTTTTTCAGAAAGGTGGGGGTAGGGGCGGATGCAGGAGGTGGTGGCGATCCCCCACTTGTATCCCCCCTCATCGCCCCCCTCCAGACCTGAAGAAATTGAACGTCGAAAATTTTTTTCTCAAATTTGATGTTTATAAATACTACTGACTTCCATGCCGAAAAGAATTTGAAGCCTCCATCATCCCCTCCCTCAACTGGAGACTGTATCCACCCCTGGTAAAAAAGAAAAAAAGGTTCCTTAGTTACAGTGGCGTAGTGACACACTTAGAGGAAGAACATTTAATGACAGCATCCACTTACTCTAATCACAACATGACCTCGTCTGCCTCCTTCTAAAGCACCTCGCTGTTCTGTGACCATAACAAGTCTGCCTTGGCCATCTTCATGCCGCCTCGTATTCTCTTCGCCCTGGTGCTGTATTCTATAATAGTCTGTCTGGGTAATGCATACAAACTGACAATCGTCACATCGTGTCCTCATAACCCCTTCGTGATACAACTTCTCCATGGTAGGAAGAATTCCGAAACTGAAATCATAAAAACATATTCTCAGACGGTGCCTATTTTATAAACCCTGTTGTTATTTTCCATAAGGAAACTTTGGAATTGTCACGAAAAAAATACCCCCCCCCAAAAAAAAAAAAAAAANCCCCCCCCCCAAAAAAAAAATTTGATATTTTACGATTCAAGGTACGTCGTAGAATCCCAAAATCGAATAAAAAAATCCGTTTGAACACCGTGATGGGGGCGCTTTTGGTACACTTGGACCAATTTTGATGAAATTTGGTATGTAGGTCCCATTTGGTAGCCTAATTGCGTCCCACAACTTTTAGTCACCGTCAGTCATATTTGTACGGTTCCACAATCCGAGTCTCAAGTGCCTTTCACCGCAGATGGTGTGCGGTGCACAGAGTGTGGGGGACGGTTTTTTTTTATTCATGAGTTGACTGAGTTTGAAGCCACACCCTAATGTTTACCTGTCGGAGCATCTTATCACTACAATACCATCCCATGTTCCACAAAACTAATACTTATTCAATACCTATTTTAGTCGAAGTTACATAAAAAACAATTTGACATGACTCCCTGGCATTGCATCAAGGGGGTACCGGTTTCAACTCTTGGTCGGGTCGATTTTTTTTTTTTTTGATTTCTTTACTTGGTCCGGTTGTGGTTTGGGGTAACTCAGTCTCCTGGATATAATTGAGTATCTATGGTAATAGCGACAAGTAGTAGCAATATTAGGTAATTGTTAAGTGTAGCTTAGGTTTAGTGATGTTGGAAAGATTGTTAAAAACAACTTGTAATGCTATGATGTCCACAAAAATTGTGACATAATAATAAAAAAAAGAAACATACATCTACAATAAACAATTTGGATACCACTAAATCGCAAAAATCAGGTCAAAAAGTGGGTGGTTGAAACATGAAACTCCAAATAAAAATACCTCCCCCCCCACCTTAGCATCTGCCTATCTCACTTAAAAGTTCGGAATGAAAAATAGGTGAAGATTTTTTTAAGAGAGAAAGAAAAAGAGAACGACGTGCTTTTAAAATAATGAAAGTTAAGAAAAATTTATTTAAAAAGTAAAAGAAAAGAAAGTAACGCCCCCCTCACTGCATAGAACTAATTCAGGGAAGGTGCAAACGTACCGACGATAGCATAAATGGAAAAGTTGAGAAGCTGTTGCGATGTAAAAACACTGACAACTTCGGATTGATGTTTCCTGTTTAACTTAAATTTTGGATATGACTGACAGTAATTCCAAGCTTTGTTTCGATTAGACATTAGACCCCACCCAAATGGGATCCATGTACCAATTAGTAGAAAAAGTGCCACTTGAGCAGCAACAGACAAACGGGTTTGTTTTTTCAAATTTTTGGATTCTGCGTATTTTTAACATAAGACATCAAAAAAAAAGCGTCTATAACACGTTGAACACATCAGTTTCAGGTAGATCACAGATGTTAAGCAAGGTCCAGCGAGGTTTTACTAAGTGGGTGATCACCTAGATTTGAGCCCCCGTGATGCTGGCAATGCCCGGTCTAAACTATATTGGGTGAGATCAATACAAAATTACAAACCTACGTAGCTTGTATGTTTCCAGTGAATTGAGGGCAAAACCTCCGTCTTGAATGACGAGTAGATATTTAGGAGACATTAAGCCGAAAATAAATATTACAGTTTGAGGATGAGAATTGATTCAACCCAATGGTCAGAGAAATTCAACAAGAAACCGAACCAACTAAGTCTATAGAGCAGAGGTTCCCAAACTGTGGGGCGCGCCCCCCTGAAGGCAAGCTAAGGAGGGCGCGAGACCAGTTGAATTATTATCATTTAGTCGAAATAAATGTACACATTTTTTTACAAAGGTAATTTTATTGAACATGAATGCTGTTTAGAAAATTTGAATGAGATAGCATTCAGCAACACATTAGCGTTTTAATTGAGATAGCATTCAGCATCACATTCGCGTTTTGAATGAGATAGCATTCAGCAATACATTAGCGTTTTGAATGGGATAGCATTCAGCAACACAATAGCGTTTTGAATGAATTGAGATAGCATTCAGCAACACCCATACCCATTCATAATTTTTAATGTAGAGAGGAGGGGGCTTGGGAGGCTTTCATTTCAAGAAAAGGGGGAGCGGTACCAAAAAGTTTGGGAACCCCTGCTATAGAGGGTCAGTAACTCATTTCTCTGCAGATAGGTAGACACATGCAATGCACTACTGAACGAGTCAGTAATTCACTAACTCAATCCTCTGCAGATAGGTAGACACATGCAATGCACTACTGAACGAGTCAGTAACTCACTAACTCACTCCTCTGCAGATAGGTAGACACATGCAATGCACTACTGAACGACTAAATGAGCAAAATAATTGAATCAGTTCACACAAATGAATGAGAACCAATGGAACGACTCTTTCAATTAATTCACATCTCTATAATTATACGATACGAAGTAAACTTTTGAAAATAAAAACCTAAAAACAAATCAAATTTGGAAAGAAGAACGGAATCAAAAAGAAAACACGTAGAAAAGAAATTGAATTTGGCAGTAGAAAAGAAACAGTAGGACTAAAGTAGGGAGACAGAAAGAAAAAGAGAGAGAAGGAGAGGGGGGCTTCTGCTGAGTTTTAAACAAATGTGTAACTAATAAAGGTGAAGTGCAATCCTTCATCAGAGTTGACCAAATCTATTTGGAAAGATTTAGTAGTCAAAGATCATATTTGGACGTCACGGACGCTTGGTTCTTAGAGCCGCCAAACACCCTGTATAGGGTTCCATACAAAAAAATAGTATGGAACCCTATATATGAGACTAACGGTGACCCCAAATGAGACCTACATGTCAATATCGGTCAACGCTTAGTGGCCATCACGGCGGATGGCGCCAGCGTACAAAACAATTTTCTTCATTTGATATGTTGTATTCTACATACCTTGAAACGTAAAATATCAAATTTGGAGGGGGGGGGGAANGGTAATTTTTTTTTTGACGGAAGGTTCATTATTGAAAATAAAAAAACAAAATACGAAGCATGGAATAAGACTTGAATAAAGTGAGACAAGGAAGAAGGAAAAATAAAGCGTAACCTTTGTAAGAAAAAATATTGTCAATATTATACAAGTGGAAGAAGAACGTAAAAAATATAACGAAACGAAAAATGAAATATTAAGAGTGAAGCAAAGATTAGGGAGGAAGTGAGCACAAAGAAGAATTCGAAATTGAGAACAGAAAATAAAGGAAATTAGATAAAGGGCCAAAGGGGAACTTCTAGTTGTAGACTAAGTTCATGCCTGCATACATTCTTAAACAAGGATTTTTTTGAAGGAAAAAAAATAAAATAAAAAAAAGCTAACGTTTTCCTTAATTTGGTGGGGGGGGGGGGGGAAATAAAATATTATTCTTTTAAAATGAACAAAATGGGAGTGTTTTTTTTTAAAAAAGAAAATTAAATAAATGTCGGACAAAATGAGAAAAAGAAATAATAAAGACTAGGTTCGAGAAGATAGGATAGAAAGGTAGTTGAGTTGAACAGGTGTTGCAAAGGTCGATGTAATTGAGAAGTGCACGTGGAATGGACAGAGATATTTTATATTGACACGTGTCACGCGGGTAAAATCTCAAGAAAATTGTGCCATACACTAGGCGGCTGCAGCAGCTAGAATCCACTCACTCATCGTCCACTACCTTCTCTCTATTCAATCCCAAAAGGGTCGTCACCCTCACAGGTATTAGTACTCGA
Source organism: Pachypsylla venusta (assembly GCA_012654025.1). NCBI lineage: Eukaryota > Metazoa > Arthropoda > Insecta > Hemiptera > Aphalaridae > Pachypsylla > Pachypsylla venusta. Next base: position 29,860,188 of record CM022879.1, on the reverse strand, counting down.
AACAATCGTTATGTGTGAACAGATCTCTATTGGTCGAACAAGATCACAAATGAAAATCTGTGGAGCACATGCCACCGAATTTCGGTGATCTTATACGACCTTTTTCTTCCACTATTCCCCAAGCCTGGATGTCAAAATGGAGAAAATATTTGATTTTAAGAGGAACACCGCTACAGCAACAACATACAACGAAAATATGGTTGGATTCGCCACGCACTCGGGAAACATAACAATATTGCAAAAGAAGACCTAGATTGGAACCCCCTAGAAAAGTAGGTCGGCCAGAAACACCTGGACCTGAAGAAAGACATTCGACCGAGAACTGACCGAAGGAACATAACTTCAGTGATCTGACGGGAACTGGTGTATTCAACGTGGTATGATTGTTGGCTATTTTTTTAAATGAAAACTCAGCAAAGAAAGATCTAAGTATTTTTAATAAATGAAAAGTCAGGAAAGATCTATTTTTTTAAATGAAAACTCAGCAAAGATCTATTTTTATTAAATGAACTCAGCAAAGTCAACGAGCTTACCACGTTGAATCTCTGGCCGCTAAAATTCGTATATGGAAAATACTCTGAATTGGGGACCGTTGGATACACTGTGTATTTTAAGATGCTCTCACTGATTTGGTGAATTGGCAAAGGATGATATAAATTGGTCTATAGTCAGGGCCGCGGAGAAAAAATTAGGGACCCCTTTACTAAAAAGAACAAATTCTTAAGAGCATCTCCAAAATCCCGGGCTAGAGGGATTTTGGAGGTGCTTTTTACAACTATAGACAGGGTCACCGAGAGGGGGTGGGGTGAGAGGAATAATCCTCTCACCCCACCCCCTCTCGGTGACCCTGTCTATAGTTGTAAAAAGGTGTTTCCCACAGTTGTTCAATAAATTTTTGTCTTACCTATCGCCAACTAGTAGTGATTGTGTTCTGCCATCAGCGTGTTCCACTTCGACCTGGCCATTTATAACAACACTCCATGAGTCCAACTCCTCGCCGTCATTCATAACAATTGTGCCGGACTTGTCAACAACCGCAAAAACCTGTAAAAAGAAATCAAAATTTACTAACCTAACGGTGCTTTACCTTCACCACTTTTCGTCTGTTTGTCTGACTGTTCGTTCCAGATTAACTTTTGAACGCATTGTCTAATTTTGATAAAGTTTTTTGTTTGAAGGATTATTTTAAATATTTTAATTTTCGTCTTCTGACTTTTTCAAAATAGATATCAAATATTTAAAATAATCCTTCAAACAAAAAACTTTATAAAGTCATCAAAGATATTAAAACGAAAACAGATTATCTAATGTCAACATCATATAATGAACTGATTAGTGGGTAATCATAATTTCGATGATGACCAAATTCAATCTGAATTAAACAGTGAGCTGATTTTATATTTGGGCGGGGGGTTATAATTTCCATGCTGAACCAAGTTCAATCTGAATTAAACAGTGAGCTGATTCTATATTTGGGCGGGGGGTTATAATTTCCATGCTGAATCAAGTTCAATCTGAATTAAACAGTGAGCTCTGAGTGAGCTGATTTTATATTTGGCGGGGGGTTATAAATTCCATGCTGAACCAAGTTCAATATGAATTAAACAGCGGAGATGATTTTTTTTTTTTGGTGGGGGGTGTCATAATTTCCATGCTGACCAGCTTCAATCTGAATGAGGCAAACTACTTACCATGACACCACAGAGCGCTTTCCTCACTGCAAGTGTCATATTGGTAAAAGCTTTCAAATGTTGCGTGAAATCTAAAAGTTGCTCAATATCATCGTCCGTCCTTTCAGAAGGGTCTTTCTCCAGACACTCCCGCACTCTGTCCTTGACTATCAAACTCTGAAATGGGAAACAAAACAAGAACTTAATTCATAATTTTAGAGATGGTATATAGGATGTTTGCAGTCATTATGAAATATAAAAAATAAATTTCAAAATAGAAAAAAAAAAAAAGTTGTACCAACTGCAAAACAATTGTTGAGTCACGAGCGCTTTCGTCAGTTACGACATTATCAAGTAGNCCCCGTCAACCATACATAAAAGGCCCTTGGGGGAAGGAGCTTCTCTGCAATGGACTAATAGTGTTGCAGTATTTAACGAATAATTTCACCCATCGTTAAGCAAACCGAATGAACCGTGATACCCAGTAACAAAAAATATATATGTTTAAAATTTAGCCTCCCCATGGCTATATTTTCAATTGAAAATAGAAATTTCCTCCCACAAGAAAGAAAATGTCTATTTCTGTGGAATGGTAAACACCTGAATATCCTTTTCCCCAACTAGTAAATACTTTTTTTCCCTAAAAACAAAACAAACAAATGTAAATTCCAATCGACAATTCTGCATGAATTTTTTTTCAAGAGAAATAACCCTTAAATACCTTGTTCATCACAGAAAGAGATGGTGGTGGAAGGGTTGTTGTATCGAAAGAAGAACATCGATAAGCAATATTCTCGATATAATATCGACATACCTAACATATTATTGGGTTGCTATATCGAAAGAAGAACATCGATAAGCGATATTCTCGATATAATATCGACATCCCTAGCATATTATAGGGTTACCGTACTGAAAGAAGAATATCGATAAGCGATATTATCGATATAATATCGACATCCCTAGCATATTGAGCCGGGTTTGAACTAAACCCCACTCTCTACCAGTGAGAGCGTCTTACCACTAATCCGGCAACCCATAAGGACAAAACCAAAACCTTTTGTTTATACCTTAAACTCTCCATGGCCACCCAACACACGCATCACTATCAAAGATAGCCACGCAACTTTTCCATTGCCCCTTCCTTACTTCCTTTATCACGAAAAACATATCCGGCAAGAAATTAACAAAATAATTAGTGTCATAAATTCAACCCCCCTCCATCTGATTTTAGGCACCGTAATAAAAAAAGAAATATATTTTTATTTGACCTCACTTCAACATCAGATTATTATTCTTTCTCTCTCACCTCAACAACACACACCATGCTCTCCTTTTTGGACAGAGTAACCTCATCCCCCCCCCGAAAATACACCTTCCTCTATCTCAACAGCACAACACTCCCTCAAGCAAACCTTTCTCTCTTGACAGCACAGCTCTCTCTTTCTTTCCTTTTTTCTTTCTCTCTCTCAGCAACACACCAGCGAACTCACTTTGACAACATACTCCTCCCTTCCCCGACAACAAAGCTTTTTCTACTATAAGAGCACACTTTTCTCCCTCCTTTGATAGCACAGCTCTCTCTCTCTCTTTAGTATAAGATCACACCTATCTTAACACTGAACAGCACACACCTCTCCTCCCTTTAAGGTAAATTTCTGTCCCTTACCAGCACACAAGCCACTTCAATTCAACAGCGATTTCCTGCCTCCCCGAAAACACAGCTCTCTCTCTTTCTATGTGCTCTTAATAGCACACACCCCTCTCACTCCCTCTCTTGAGAGCGCAAATCCCTCGGCAGCACACGAACCAACAGAGCACAGCACTCTTTTACTCGATGGCACACCTCTCTCTCACTATCAGCACATAAACAACCTCAATTTGACAACATACTCCTCCCTCCTCCGACAACAAAGCTCTCTCTACTATAAGAGCACAATTTTCTCTCTTTCTTAACAGTACAGCTCTCTTTCTCTCTCGGAAGCACATCGGTGGACAGCACATTGTTCCCTCTTCTTCGCATCAAATTACATTCAATTCTCTAACTTCTAGTTAGGGAAAGTTATTAATATTTAAAACATTCCTAACTTTATTGTTCAAAGCATCAAATTACCGATTCGTTTAATTTTATAAGGTTCTGCTGTTTGGATTATTAAATAAATGTGTTGCCAGTTATGCCGCCCTTCCAAAGATGAAATTTGTGGCTTTCTTATATTTTAACAAAACGCGAAAAGAAATATAGTACGGGAAATTTAGATGAAAAAAATGGGTTCTTCAAAAACACTAAATGACATGGTTTTAAATTTTGCTGAAAATATTAGATTATATACTTCCCTTATTATAACTTTTATCGTCCGCCATCTTAAATTTTATGTTCAATTTGTGATTTTTGCAAATATTTAGTAGGCAATGGCAGAAGCGTAGCGAGGGTGGAAACTGTGGGGGGTAATGTGTATGAAAATACGGACTCACCACTGCAATTTGCCGACTGTATTAATACCATATATATAGAAATGAACTTATTAAAATCTTTGTGTGGGTATGAATTATCACTGAATTTTATTGTGAAATTGTCGATTTATATAAAGAATGCTGTAGTTGAAGTATAATTTAACATACATTGTACTCATTACAGTGTAAGACAAGATAACGACGCAGAAATATTGATTTTATGAATCTATTTATTAGCTACCATTTTTGAACGATTACATGGATGTTAATTTCGTCAACCCGCGAATTGCCGACTGATGAATGTTAGAGAAAGTTGGGGGGTGTCACCCCCCCTCCACTAGCTACGCCCTTGGGCAATGGTTAACTTTATCGACTTTTTTTTATAAGACTTAATTGACCGACAGGCTCACAAGGCTGAGGGCACCCTGAACAACCTAGCACAGTTTCGGAAAAGAATGCAGTTCTGTCGGGATTTGAACCAGGATCTCCCGTGTACAATGCCCGTGTGATACACAATTAGCCAGGAAGGCTGTTTTTTTTAAAAAAAAAATATTTTATAACTCTGCCAGAGCCTGCTGCTATTTCGTAATACTCACATCATTGCTTTCGCCCAAATCCTCTTCGTCTGAATCCACCACGGACTCAATGAGTCCTGACAAGTCCACTTCATCCGCCTCAACGCTAGAATGAACGCTAGTCATTGTGTCACTCCCCGAATAAGCGCTACTTGTGTCGCTAGAATGAGAGCTTCGATTGCTCTTTTGAAATAATTCGGGCCGTACTGGGAACTGAAATCAAACACAATAATTTAGATATTACATAACTGTTTTTCATTATTTTCTAAGGATTACTTGAAAAGACCTCTGCCAAGGTGACACATGGTGTTATTGTTTAACTTTAACTGACTAAAAAAAAAAAATACCCCCGAAGACGTCCCAAAGGAGACGTTAAACCAAAAAATCAAAAGAGGGAGAATGCGTTCAACTCGAAACTATATCATACACTTTACATTTGTGCCTGTCCCAGAATGACCGGTTACTCTCATTTAACTCTTGAACGGCCTGGAATTTTTAACTTCTGTAAAGCTCTAGGGATAGAAAAAAGGCAAAGACTTTATCGTTGTAAGACCATGCGCGGATATAGCCCTCTTATTTGAGGGGGGGGGCACAATCGCACAATATAAAGGGACTCGTAACCTAGATACTGGGGGTTCGAGTCCTGGGCAGTTCTTTTTAATGCAATGTTTATCGAGGTACGATACCTAATTTGTTAAAAGCTGTAGAGCTTACCACAAATATCTTTCATAAGGATGATAAGCGATTTTATAAGCGTGATGACGAAAAAGGGTGCCATGACGAATGACAGAATTTTTGACAATTTTTTATTTACGTATTTCTATTTAGTCTGAAGATTGGGAATTATTTAAGGGCCCGTGCCCTCCCTCTCAATGAAATAAAAGACACAGCGGATCACCATTTGATTTTTTTAACGTGATTAGGTATAACGAAATTTGAGAAACACCGCCCGCTTAAAAAAACTGGGGAGGCACGTGCCCCCCCGGGCCCTCCCCTATATCCGCGCATGTGTAAAACACTGATGAAAATGAATTATGGAAAGCTTTTCTTGGAACACAATAAGTACTTTTACATCAAAGCTGAAAGCGGCTATCAAAGGTTACAGCCCTCTGGCTCCGCGCCCAATTTTGTTGCAAAAATAAAAAGGAAAGTTAGTTTTATTTAAATCAAAAATATTTGTTCCCATTCCAATAAAATTTCTCGAGAATTCGATAGATTGTGTCCAAAAAGAAATCACTTCGGGGGGGTCAACCGGTTCTTCTGGCACACACTGTACACTGCCATCATTGACTCTCTTTTATCATTGAAGAAGGAATGTATTGGAGACTCAAAGAGAAACAAAGAAAGGATTAAAACAATGTTTGATTGTCTCTTCTCAGAAATGAGGACAATCCGCCCATTAGGGAGATGAAAGGATTTGTCCTCTTTATTCCTAATTGAAAGAAACTCAAAGAGCAACAAAGAAAGGATTAAAACAATGTTTGATTGTCTCTTCACAGAAATGAGGGCAATCCGCCCATTAGATGAAAGGATTTGTCCTCTTTACTTCTAATTGAAAGAAACTCAAAGAGAAACAAAAAAAAGATTAAAACAATGTTTGATTGTCTCTTCACAGAAATGAGGACAATCCGCCCATTAGATGAAAGGATTTGTCCTCTTTACTCCTAAAAGAAAGAAACTCAAAGAGAAACAAAGAAAGGATTAAAACAATGTTTGATTGTCTCTTCACAGAAATGAGGACAATCCGCCCATTAGGGAGATGAAAGGATTTGTCCTCTTTATTCCTAATTGAAAGAAACTCAAAGAGAAACAAAGAAAGGATTAAAACAATGTTTGATTGTCTCTTCACAGAAATGAGGACAATCCGCCCATTAG
>CM022879.1:29804025-29834143 GCA_012654025.1 Pachypsylla venusta | reverse complement strand
GATATTACATGACCCACCAACTCAACTTAGACATGTCTTCCATCTTTCCACTCCTTTACCAACATAGTCCTAAACTCTCCTTTCAACGTATCCAAACCACTGTCTGTTTCTCTCGGGTCTTTGTAGATATTACATGACCCACCAACTCAACTTATACATATCTTCCATCTTTCCACTCCTTTACCAACATAGTCCTAAACTCTCCTTTCAACGTATCCAAACCACTGTCTGTTTCTCTCGGGTCTTTGTAGATATTACATGACCCACCAACTCAACTTAGACATATCTTCCATCTTTCCACTCCTTTACCAACATAGTCCTAAACTCTACTTTCAACGTATCCAAACCACTGTCTGTTTCTCTCGGGTCTTTGTAGATATTACATGACCCACCAACTCAACTTAGACATATCTTCCATCTTTCCACTCCTTTACCAACATAGTCCTAAACTCTATTTTCAACGTATCCAAATCATCTCCGCCTATACTAACCACTATCTTTTTCTCTCAGGTCTTCATTGATCTTAGATGACCCATCATCATCTCATAACCCAGGCATGTTTTCCATCTTTCCACTCCTTTAACAACAGAGTCCTCATCTCTTCTTTAGTCTTTGCAAACCACCTCCGTCTTAGTCTCCTGTCGCCAATTTTATTATGTAAATTATGTAATAGCCTCCTCTTGATGCTAACTGTGTTTCACTCATTAATCCACTGTCAACTGTCTTTTGTAAAGAAAATGCCCAATTCCATTAGGACTAATAATCAACATGTTTGTGACATGCCCCATTATTATCCCATCTCCTTTAACAGGTTTATCAGCTCTCCTTTAATTACTCATTTTCTCTGGAATTAGTGCTATAGATTGGGGAAATGAGTTGCTGTGATGGGGAAGGAGAGGGGAGAGTTAATTGACTTTTAATTTGATAAAATCGTGATGGTACATAACAAATGTCTCTGTCTCTCTGCCGACACAGAAAGTAGACATCTCCTCCCTGAAACCTCCTTTTGCTTTTTTCTCACTCCTTGACTGTCATTTTGAAGTATCGTACAATTCAATAAAGTGACATTAATGGATTTAACAAGCGTAAGAGTGAGCAATGTGCATGTATTGTGTACTCCCAAAATTGAAAGAATGAAAGGGGACTCTCCACTGATTCATGAGAATCTGGTTTCAACGCCGAGAACACAGCCATGTATTTTCCTCTTGATTTTATAGGATTGGATATCAATTGGACATCGATCAATTTTAGGAGAAATTCAGTAAACAAGGGGATATAAAATTCTATTGACAACCAAACTTCGGTCTTCTTCCAGGCACTTAGCTTGCCATCAAGTGTTTGAATACTGGTCGGGTTAAAAATAAACATAAGAAAGATTTTTCGAATTTGCAACTTGATTTGATTTTGATTTTGGGTTAGGTGGTTAGGTCACTCAGTCATCTAGGTAGAAGACTGAGTGACCTAACCACTTTGCCTTTATAATGTCTTTCTTAACATAGAGATGTTAAGAAAGACATTATAAAGGCGCATTCGCATTAAGCAGTGCCAGAGAGAGAGCCGACAAGTGATTCCAGCTTACGGTAAGCTAGTATGAACATGTTCCTTTTGCCAGGCGAATCATCACGGCACAGTTACTGATTACTGCTGGGTGTGAATGCTCTCTTGGGGAACTAGCAGATGTTCTCAACTTCAACTGCGTCCTTTTCTAGGGTTACCATGCCAGGAAAGGGTTAGAGTGGGCACTAAACAGAAGGTTGTAGCATGTTAGAATAAAGGCAGGCAACTCCGACCGAAAATAGAATTGGGAAAAGGTGAAGAAGAAGTAAAGTAGCTTATAAATAGCATACTGCTATTTGAGAATGATTGTGAAGATATATATATTTTAATGCTATTATGTCCACAAATATGTGACATAATAACGGTAAGATACTTGTCAGATCTAGCTGAATAGACAGACAACTGATCCATCAGAAGCAGAAAGCATTCAGACTAGACATTCAGCAACACATTAGCGTTTTGAATGAGATAGCATTCAGCAACACATTAGCGTTTTGAATGAGATATCATTCAGCAACACATTAGCGTTTTGAATGTAGACATTCAGCAACACATTAGCGTTTTTAATGAGATATCATTCAGCAACACATTAGAGCGTTTTGAATGAGATAGCATTCAGCAACACATTAGCGTTTTGAATGAGATATCATTCAGCAACACATTAGAGCGTTTTGAATGAGGTAGCATTCAGCAACATCCATACCCATTCATAATTTATAACGTAAAGGGAGGGGACGTGGGAGGCTTTCATTACAAGAAAGGGGGGCGTGGTACCAAAAAGTTTGGGAACCCCTGCTCTAAGGTTTGGAATCTTTATACACCTCAGCCTCATGCGCTTTTTATGTATTGATATTAATCCTATTTCTCTAGCTAAGGTTAAACTGCTCAGAGAGTTTGAGCAGTTTTCTTACCAGATTATTTTGGACGAATTCATCCATCTCTAGGGTTTAGTGGCCCGATGATACTTACTTACTCACTCTCAAATTGAGTGGGACACTGCAATCAAGAATTGCGTGAGAGGCCGTCTCTTTTTCCTGCCCACATAGTTTATGTGAAGTTTCTCCCACACACAAACAGACCAAGTAGAAAATCATTCTCAAATTTTCGATACAAGCGAGTTATAAACCTCAATACCCACATTGTCCATGTCACTTAAACGAATGGTTTGTAGAGTGCGTTGGCTGGAAACTAAGAAATTTTTGATCCTCTACCACTTCATTTCCCGGGCTATTACTGTGAAACGAAGCTTTGGTGTGCTACAGACCAAAATTTAACGAAAAATGGGGTAAATTTTCATTTTCCCAAAAATATGCGGTGGGGTATGGGAAGATATCTCGAAAACTGTGAGGGGTGGAAAAAAATGAATGGAAGCAAACTTGTAGGAAATTTAGATGGCTCCAATTTTACCGAGAATACTTTGTACGCTAAAAGTAACCGTTTTCGAGATATAGGGGAAAACTTAAAAAAAGTGACCTTCGCCACGCCCCCCTGCGTTTCGCTCACCCCCCAGGTCCGGGGAATTTTAGTATGTTTATCTCCTGACCACACCAAACCAACTTCTGAAAAAAATCCTTAGTTTCCAGCCAACGCACTCTACACCCCTATTTTGATCATTCATTGACTGGACTATGAGCAAAATTTAACTTTGCTTTCAGAACTTTTGACCATCTCCTTAAATCTAAAAGTTTTTTTTCAGTGATGACGTCAATTACTTTATCTTCTTATTGCTCCGAACTCTCCCTCCCTCTACTTGTCATCAAAAAATGATTACACAAGGTTCCTTATTATTCTATTTTAAGGTAAGACAGGTGACACCATCGTCTTCCGACAATATAAGGGAGGGATGTCTTAACTTAGTTAACCTAATTATAAAACTAGGTTAAAGAGAGGTGACATCACCATCGCCTTACGACAATAGAAAATAGGCAGTCTATGCATTACTACCTAATTATTAAAATAGGCTATAGCCAGCGTCTATGACACGTTGAATACACCAGTTCACGTTAGATAACTGAAGTTAAGCAACGTCCAGCGAGGTTGTACCATGTGGTTGTCCACGTGGATTCGCGCCCTCGTGACGCTGGCTATTTTTCCGGCCCAACCCAGGCTGGGTGAGGTCAATGTGGGTAGCAGGTTTCCAAGTTTCCAGCGATTGGAGGGTGAAAGCCCCGTCTTGAATGACCAATAGATGTTAAAGAGACGTTAAGCAAAATAATAAAAAAATTAGAACAGATCGACTACATCCCGAATTAGAGTTTTTTGGTGAGCAAGACCGTAGCAAAAATTCAATTTTGTGGTTGGTTATAAGAATTTGGGATGCATGATGCATACCAAATTTCAAAATATAAAAGAGGTACAGAGTGCATGCAGTAGACTAGAGAGAGAGAAAAACAACGTTAGCTCCCATCCTGATCCTCAGCCAGCCTCTATGCTATGGAACGATGATTACACCAGTTCCCGTTACATCACTGAAGTTAAACAACATCCAGCTAGATTTTACTAAATGGGTGACCACGTAGGTTAGCGCAGTGGTTCCCAACCTTTTTCCAATGATCACCCTTTCATATTATTTTATTTTTCAAAAATATATTACAAAAGGTTTAAGATTTTAAAGTTGACCTCATGGGACCTCCCCCGCAAATGTCCTAAATTTAAAACCAATAGAAAAAGTTTCTCCTTCGGAATAAAGTAATACGAAGTGCACCGTTTTTTAGAAATTTAAATCTATTCTCAGGATATAAACTTCCGCTCCTTTTTTTGTTCCGCTCCCTGTATGTTTATTTTTCACTTTTTATGTTAATGACTGCCCTGACTTTGATGTATACATAATTTTACCCAAACAGTATTATTGTATGAAGAACCTACCTGTTGACCGAATCCATACTAATATTATAAATGCGAAAGTAACTCTGTCTGTCTGTCTGTATGTATGTTACGCTTTCACGCTTAAACTACTGAACCGATTTTGATGAAATTTGGTATGGAGATATTCTAAACTTTAGGAAAGGACATAGGCTACTTTTTATCGCGAAAAAAGGCGCCGAAACTATAAACGGCCATGCCTATAAGGCGCCAAGCGAAGCGGGCGTATTCTGCTAGTAATTTTTATACTTATAGTCCCCGAGATTCTAATCGTCCCCCCTTACCGTCCCCCTCTCTTTACGGTCCCCTCACCGCGCTTCTATCTAACACCCCCCTCAAAATCTCATACCGCCCCCCGGGGGGCGATCACCCCCAGTTTGGGAATCGCTGGGTTAGCGCATCGTGGCTGTTCACTGCTTAAGTCAGGCTAGGTGAGGTCAATGTTTGTATTAGCCATTTGTAAGTTTCCAGAGAATCAACGGTAAAACAGTCTCAGAAACAGTCTCAGAAGTTGGTTGAGGCGGTGGATTCGTAACCAGGAGGCTGTTGGTTCGAATCCAACTCCATCCCTCCTCTTCGACAAAAGATTGGAAATAGAATCTTTAGAAGAGGGCGCCTATTAAAATATATGCATACGTATATATTTTTACTAGCTGTTTGCCCGTGCTTCGCTATACGGCTATGAAATTCTATACACAAAATTTGGAGATTGCGACATTAAATTTTCTCTAATTGGATTTTTGGTGAAACAGACCCCCAGGAATAGCATGGCTCCTATTTAGAAAATTCACTATTTTCTTCAAGGATATGACTTTTTGTACTGCATAACACTTTTGTATCGGATTTCAGTATTCTCACTCATCCCGAGGTGGTACTTCTCAATTCCGATTTTTTGGTGGTGAAAACCGTCCATAAATCGGGGAGAAACCGGAAAATCAAATTTTATATTTTTTATGGATCCTTATATACTATTTTAGGAGGATCCGATCTCGGTCATTTTTCGTTATCTCCTTTAGTTTGCCCAGAAAAAAAATACAAAAAGACCCGCTAAAAAGCGTCATTTTTGGCGGTAACTTGCTCCCACTTGAACTTTCGATTTTTTCCTTTCTTATTACGCACCTACATAATAAAAGGGATCTGTGTGCCAAGTTTCAAGTCTCTAGGTTTAGCCATCGTGGAGCTACGTTGATTATCAGTCCTTATATCAACTGGGCTTTGCGTTTTATAAGTATAGATATACATATATATAAAAGAAATACCTCTGTCTTGAATGACCAATACAGATTTTAAAGAGATGTTTAGCCAAAATTAAATCCTCATACTCAATTAAATAATTTTAGATAGTAAATGTCTTAAACCAGTAAAAGGAAGAGGAAACAATCAAACAGTAATAAGAATATTACAGCCCGTCTGTAAGTTGTACCTATATAACATATCCTCATGAGCAATTTGCAAATTATACCCCCCCCCCCCCCCTGGAANCCCCCCCCCCATGGAAAGCTCTTTCAGAAAATTATTTTCATCATTTTCATATAAATGAAAAGCTTCAGTAGACAATAAGCATAGAAAATGATGAAAACTACTACACGAAACACATCTGGGACATACTGGGTTTGATAGGACATTAGTTTGAAAAGGGTTTGACAAATTGTTGCTGGCACATGTATTCAAATCACCAGGGACCAAATTTTGAGTTTGAAACAGTGGAATGTAAACTATTAATGTGGTTCCCAGGACCCCTTCTGATTTACATTAAAAAAAACTGCTAAAATCCGAAAACATATTATCAATTTGGCTTAACGTCTCTTAAACATCTAATGGTCATTCAAGACGGGGGTTACCCTCCATTCGCTGGAAATTCGCAAAGCAGCTAATACTCACATTGACCTCACCCAGCCTGGGTTGGGCTGGAAAAATAGCCAGCATCACGAAGGCACAAACCCACATAGAACAACCTCGCTGGACGTTGGTTAACTTCTGTGATCTAACGAGAACTAGTGTATTCAACATGCCATTGACGCTGGCTAGGTATTATCAACCAAAGGATTTAAGGTGTATGTTTTAAATAATCCCACCAATTTCTCCTTCAGTTTTTTGGTCCCACACTTTGTATGGACAATTGTGAACACTATATAAGGCCACTTATTGGCCCTATAAAGACTCACGTTGGCTGGGCTTTCCATGCTATGTGGAAAATAGAAATAAAATTCCGGCCAAGACAAAGCAGTGACAGTGCCGACAAGTTATTCCCGCTTATCGTGAGGTCACAGTGATGCGCTGTCACGTGCGCGTCTAGTCTGAACATGTTCTTCCAACTGCCTAAATGAATATTTTTAGTTTTGCCGAGCGGATCACTTGCCGGTCACAGCACTGTCTCTGCTTAGTGTTAAAGCTCCTTAATGAGGTAAATATGAACTGACAACTGATATTAAAACAAAAGTTTTGAATATCAAAAACCACACAAACAAATATAATGAACGAAGAAAAATTTCCCAAAGTCTGTATGGAAGTGAGGAAAAGTTCAATAAGTGTGGCTTTTTGGTTTCAACTTTGTCGAACGAGTTTCAAAATTATTGACACAATGCTGAAAATTTTTATTAATTCCAAACTTTCCCTTTGCAAATGTGTTAATAGTTTGTGGTGTAAAAATGATTTGATGGAAAAGGGATATAAAAGATTTATAAGTGGAACTTTTAATTTGGAGATATTTTTAGATTTAATTTTTAGATGAAATTTAATTTTCTTGGGTAATTCTTATTCTTCCCCATACTCATTAACTTGATGGATCAGTCTGTGGTATCTAATACAGTGTTGTTTCTCAAGTGTAGCTGGTTAGCCAGTTTCAAGCGAATGGAGGGTAAAATCCTCGTCTCGAATGACCTATTGATGTTAAAGGNAAAAAAAAAAAAAAAAAGATTTGAGACAGATACAAAGAAAACCGCTATCTAAGAACTTCAATAATGAAAACTAATCGGGCCATGGAAGTAAAAGTAAACGGCTGGAGACCATGGAATAGAAAAGACCGAGAAAATCATATTTAGGGCTTCCAATCCCGCATGGGGGATTAGAGCTTAATCCCGCGAGATCCCTCATTTTTTAATATTATAAGGAGGAAAGTTCTCAGTAGGTAGGTATATCCTCATACATGCACCAATTCCACCATCTACGCTAACTGCTTTTACATATATTTGCCCGATTTTTGACTACAATCAACCAAGTGTTGTGTTTATAAAAATCTGGTGTGAACATCACACGACTTTCCTTATCTACATAAAAAAAGAAGAAAATATTTATAACGGACTGAAATTTTCCATGTTGAGTTTTCATTGCCAAAACACGTTTTGAAGTACCCAGATCGAAAATATAATTATATATTACACATCTTGATATATTACACTTGAACCTAAGTTTCTTATATGAAATTGATATGAATTGGTACCAAAGTTCAATTTCTAGCTCTTTCCATTCTGGTTCTCGGCGGAACCGCCAAAAAGTGGCCTTCAACCTCTAATTAGCGGCCAAAAATATATATCAATTGAACCTAAGTAATAGTTTTCAATTTCTTGTATGAAATTGATACGAATAGGCACCAAGTTAAAAGTTCTAGCTATTACCGTTCACATTTTAAGCAGGATATGCGAAAATCACTAAAAAACGGCATAGTTTATTTTGCCGTTGATGGCATAGAACTGACATACATATCAAATTTCAAGTCTCTAGCACTTGCCGTTCTTGAGATGTTTTGTTCACAGACAGACGGACACACAGACTGAATCTGGGGAAATTTTGCTCTGGGGACCCCAAAACGTGCTTGGCATTGAAAACTCGACATGTAAAATTTCAGTCAATTACAATACTTTCCTTTTTATAGGATAAGGAAAGTAAAAATGATAAAATACCGATTTTCACTTCCTCTTTTTTTGTATTCCTTCACAATACCTAAGATCATTTTTTAAAAAAAAATAATGTTCCGGGATTGGAGCTTGCGGATCCCGCAGATTGAAAATCCCGCAAAGAAACCGCATTTGCGGGATTGGAAGCCCTAATCATATTCTATATCAAATGATTGAAACAACAGAGGAGCCAAGGTAAGTGTATCCTGGATTCCCTCACTTTTCTGACGTCGTTCTATTAAACTGTCCTTTTATATTACGTCACTTGATTTTGCCCGTCACCTGTCATTACTGAAAATCTCATTTCAAAAACGACAGACAATACGTTTTCAGTATAACAGCACAGAAGATAACAATATAGAAATATGTCACTTACTGATAATGTGAGAGACGAACACACACATTCCCTTAACTCAGTGGTTCCCAAACTGGGGGGGGGGGGNGGTTCCCAAACTGAGGGGCGTGAAGGCAAGTCAAGGGGGGCACGAGACGAATTGAATTTATTATTATCATTCAGTTAAAATATGAATGTACACAATTTTTTTACAAAGGCAATTTTATTGAACATGATTTTTAGAAAATTTGAATGAGATAGCATTAAGCAACACATTAGCATTTTGAGTGAGATAGCATTCAGCAACACATTAGCGTTTTGAATGAGATAGCATTCAGCAACACATTAGCGTTTTGAATGAGATAGCATTCAGCAGCACATTAGCATTTTGAATGAGATAGCATTCAGCTACACATTAGCTTTTAGAATGGGATAGAATTCAGCAGCACATTAGCATTTTGAATGAGATAGCATTCAGCTACACATTAGCTTTTAGAATGGGATAGAATTCAGCAACATCATTAGCTTTTAGAATGAGATAGAATTCAGTAACACATTAGCGTTTTGGATGAGATAGCATTCAGCAACACATTAGCGTTTTGAATGAGATAGCATTCAGCAGCACATTAATTTCAAGAAAGGGGGGCGCGGTACCAAAAAGTTTGGGAACCCCTGCCTTAACTCATCTCTCCAAGACGCCAGGACCAAACAATCAAATACCAAACGCTGTGCACAGATTTCTTATGTAAAACTCCTGAATATCATAAATTGACATGCCTGTTTTGGAATATTTTCATTTGGTGACCCCAAGCGCAATAGTCAAATATCTCGGAATCCGTTAGAGATAGAAAGAAAAAGTTCGATACAAACCCGCCTTATTTTTAGGGGAGAAATTTACTGGTAACCTTGAATTTTTTCTCCAAGTTCGTCTTCAAGGTTATTTTAACCCTAGATTGCTGGACATGAGTCATTTTGACGCATATGTGTGATTGGTTCTATTTTTCCCCCTCTTTTTTGTTCGATCCTATAGAGACTCCATGTATTCCTCGCACATTCAGCTTCAAGTGAGATGTTGAAGTGAGCATATCCGTAGTTGTTTCTTTGTTTTTCTAAAGTAATTTTTCGTAAAAGTTAGTGAGTCATTTTGACGTATGTCCAGCGATAACGCTAGTTTTTGGTGAGTCATTTTGACGTATGTCCAGCGATAACGCTAGTTTTTGGTGAGTCATTTTGACATATGTCCAGCGATAACGCTAGATTTTGGTGAGTCATTTCGACGTATGTCCAGCAATAACGCTAGTTTTTGGTGAGTCATTTCGACGTATGTCCAGCGATAACGCTAGATTTTGGTGAGTCATTTTGACGTACGTCTAGCGATAACGCTAGTTTTTGGCGAGTCATTTTGACGTATGTCCAGCGATAACGCTAGTTTTTGGTGAGTCATCAAGGAAAAATGAGTGGCGAGTCAAACGGACCTATGACCAGCAATAACGTACAAAAAAAGTACTCCAGCAATCTAGGGTTGGTCAAGTTTTTTTTTTTTTTTTTAAATAGACTATGTCCTGTAAAATGACTCACCCTTTATATTAGGCTGACTTTTGTAATTATTTTGGATTCCTTTTCGGTGAAACATGCTCCCAAGATTTTCTTTTAAAAAGGTGGGATAAGACGAGCAAAAAGGAAAAATTGGAAGCGTAAAAAATAGGGCGAAATTATAATGCTGGGGATAAAAAAAAAACATTCTACCTGAAAGGAGGAAAAAAAATTCAAAGCTTTTGTGATACTACGAAGGCATTCATTCCGGCAATAAATCAAAGATATTATACCTGGTAATAAAGATCTCCCCTTCCTCCTGTCAGCTACTATGGAGGGAGGGAGGGGGGTATTATCTACCCCATTATGGAGGGGCAGTCCTTCCTATAGTATCATAATTGAGTAACACCTCCAAAAACCTCCTTGTACACACGCGTTGGTTTTTTAATTCCCCATAGGAGTAAATTCTTGCAATCGACGAGTAATAAAGGGGCACTATGTGGGATCACTTGGTAATTATCAGTAGCTCAATAATTTAAAAAAAGTGCTCCCAAAACATTTTGGAGATTCAATTCCCATTTTTACTTATAAAACACAAAGCCCTGTTGGTACAATCACTGCCTGATTGACTCAGTGACTTCGACGTAATTCGACAATTTCATTTGTGGAATCCTTACAACCCACCCTCATGGTCTTTTTGTGTATTGAGTTAAGCCTTTTTTTCTAGCTAAGGTTCAACTGCTCAGAGAGTTTGAGCAGTCTTCTTACCAGATTGTTTTGGGACCAGTTCTTCTCTGTAGTTTAGTGACCCGATGATACTCACTCTCCAATTCACAATGGGGCAGTCCCAAAAAAAACTGAAAAACACGAATCCGCTGTCAAAAAATCAAAAATCTCCCTTCTGAGGGTAAAAAATGCTTCTCAAAGGTCGTCTAAAAAATAACGCAATCTGATTGGTTGTTTACATCGCTATTGCTTTTGGGTCGATAACACGACCCAGAGTCAGAAGGTCCGTATTCTGGACATTTTCTAACTAGAACAAACCTACCAGAGCACTTTCAGGAAATCTACTCATTTTCAAAACTGACTTGAGTCAAAATGTTCTCCTCCACCCGTCAACTAACACTAAAATTCTAATTAAAAAAAAAATGATTCCCAGATGCTTTGCGATATTTTGATATAGGAATCAGTACATGAAAGAATAATTTTCTTGGTGTTTTCATAGAAGTGTTGGTGCATTTCGGCACAAAACAATTTTTATAATAGTCAGACATACTTAGTTTAGAATCACTTGTAACTGATATTATGAGTAATAATAAATAATTATTGACTAAATAATTATTATTTCTTATCACAACACTTTTGATAAATATGAAAATGTTTTGCTTATGTGTTGATGACGTCACTCCGATAAAAAATGGCGACCCGCGAAAATTACGCCGTTTCAAATTTTCTAATTTTCAAATGAAAATTTCTCAGTGATTTCGGCCCTAAAATTAAAATCTGAGAGCATTATCGTAATCAGCGAATTCTAAAACATTTAAATAAAGTATTTTTGAAAAAAGTGGGACTGCCCCATTGAACAGGACAGTGTACACACCACTTGCAATATTTTATACTTTCCTCTATCGATGGGTTTCTAAAACTAATTCTTTATACATGCTAACAATCGCTTTCGAACACCCGAAAAATATATTTTTTTCATCATTTAGGGGACAACCAAGATCCTCTCAAGGAACGTCACTAATCAGGATATAGCACAAATCCTGTCCAGGCTGAGCCGCCTCTGCTGCAACAGCTTTGTGGTCTTCCCTCATCTTTTTAATACGTGTTCCTAATAGTTGAGTCCAGGCTGAGCCGCCTCTGCTACAACAGCTTTGTGGTCTTCCCTTATCTTTTTAATACGTGTTCCTAATAGTTGAGTCCAGGCTGAGCCGCCTCTGCTGCAACAGCTTTGTGGTCTTCCCTTATCTTTTTAATACGAGTTCCAAATAATTGAGTACAGGCTGAGCCGCCTCTGCTGCAACAGCTTTGTGGTCTTCCCTTATATTTTTAATACGTGTTCCTAATAGTTGGATCCAGGCTGAGCCGCCTCTGTTACAACAGCTTTGTGGTCTTCCCTTATATTTTTAATACGAGTTCCTAATAGTTGAGTCCTGGCTGAGCCACCTCTACTGCAACAGCTTTGTGGTCTTCCCTTATCTTTTTAATACGTGTTCCTAATAGTTGGATCCAGGCTGAGCCGCCTCTGTTACAACAGCTTTGTGGTCTTCCCTTAGCTTTTTAATACGTGTTCCTAATAGTTGAGTCCTGGCTGAGCCACCTCTACTGCAACAGCTTTGTGGTCTTCCCTTATTTTTTTAATACGTGTATCTTTTTAATCCTAATAGTTGAACGTGAGTTACAGTTTCTAGACGTTTCCAAGAAAATCTTTAGAAGACATCGTGATAAAACTGCAAATATTTAGTGAGCACTTTAGGGAGGCACTATATCGTTTGAAGCATAAACTTGATTGCTTGATTCTTACATAAACTTAAGGAGAAGATTTTTTCCTTAATAGGGAAGACTTTTTGGTATTTATGGACCTAATGATATTAAAAGAAAAAACTCTGCCAAATTAACACATGGGTTTGTTATTTTACTGGCTAAAAAAAATACCCCTAACTCTTCAAAATTTGATATTTTACATTTCAAGGTACGTAGAATTCGAAAATCAAATAAAAAAATCCGTACGTCCGCCGTGAAGGGCATACTTTTGCCACTTAGCGTGGACCTAATTGTAGTCTAATTGTGCCCCCCAAACTTCGTCACCGATCCCAAATGACATCTAATAACTCAATTCCATTAAAATCGGTCAACGGTAAGTGGCAAAAGTGCCCATTGCGGTATTACGGAGGGGAGGGCGGGATACGAAAGGATTTTCTTTATTCTACGTACGTTAGCCAGTAAAATATTAAGCCCATGCATCACATTGGCAGAGTTTTTTTTTTTTTTTCTTTTCTGCTCAAGATGTTTTGAGTTAATCTCCCTCGCCAAAACTGAGATCTCAGCTTAGCTTTCCTCGGTAAAAAGTGGACCTAGGAAAAATGGTATTCCCATTTGAGAGTGTGTGTGTGCCAGGAAATTGAAGAGGGTTCAAAAAGGAGGAAAGGTAATTTCCCGAAACATGCACGACATCACAAGAGGATAATTATAGAGGTAATATAAAAGGGACTACCTCAAGGATCTCCAGAGACCCAATGAAGCCAATTTGTGGCTTTTAACTCTGTGTAATGAAAAACGTAATTGTTTTAGTTTTTTAATTTTTCAATGCTCGCTAAATTTTATGCGAAGTTATCCCACCTCAGCAGAAAGCAATTAACATCCGTAGATAACAATACAAAACACATAGCAAATAGCAATCGGAGACACCGTCGAAATATAAATTACATTTTACGGGGTGCAGTTCCACAAAATGAAAATAAAAAATAAAATCTTTATAACATCAAAAATAAAATCTTTATAACATCACCTCTTTGATCAAAGGCGCTCCCAAATCAGGCTATAGAGATTTTTATATAGAACTCGTATCTTATAACAATCTAGTAATACGAGGTGTGGCTATTAAATAACGAGACTGGTTAAGAAAAAGGGTTTTATTATAAAAATATTCTACATTCGAATGCTCCCCTTCAATATACTCCCCTCACCTCCCACACACCTTTCCATACGTTTTTTCCATTGATCGAAGCAGTGCTGGAAGTCTTTTTTGGTGAGGACCTTTAGAAGCTCTGCCGTTTTTGGCTTTACTGCTTCTATCGACTCAAATCGGGCAAATTTTATCTTCGGAAACAAAAAAAAAAGTCGCACGGTGTCAAATCTGGCGAGTACGGCGTATATTCGAGCGTTGGAGTGCGTTTATCAGCCAAAAATGCTTCACAGTAAGCGCATTATGGGCCAGTGCGTTGTCCTGGGGTGCAAAATCCACGAGTTGTTCTTCCACAACTCCGGCCGTATCTTACGAACTCGTTCTTGCAGTGTTGCCAAAACTGACAAATAGTAAGTCTGGTTGACAGTCTGACCCTCTGGAACCCATTCAATCACCCCGATACCGTTAATGTCGAAAAAAAAAAATCAAAATTGCCTTGAATTTTGATTTGAGGCGACCTGAGCTCTGGTCATCTTCAGTGCTCTCTCAGCCCTCTTACACCACTCAAAAACACGCGTACGAGATAGAAAATTGTCCCCATAGCAACAATTTATAGCACTCAGTCGGAGTTTTTTTTCGATTTAACGAGAAATTTGAGATTGATAAGTTGCACCTGTTTTTCGTCACACATGGTTTTCGGCACAAGAAAAAAAACACGTTCGTTTCAAACCGCTACTGCACAAATACTATAATAGTGACGAAAACGTGTTTTGGTAGGTGAATCTAGAGAAGATTTTCAGATACCCAACGCACTACTCGTTTTTTCCCCACCCCTCTAAGGCGTTATTTAATAGTCACACCTCGTACACAAAAACCAATCTTAGGAATTGGTTTCAAATACCACACCAAACGGTAAAAAAAATCCTTCTCCAAAATGGCGTGGTTGATGTGAATCCTAACCTTTGAAGTATTTACCGAATGCAAAAGCCGTTCTGGGGACTGTTCCAGACTATTTTTAAAAATAAAATTATATTCTTTAATTTTTTCCCTTTAAAATTGTTGAATTTTATCCTACAAAAATTTACTACCCAGGATTTTTCGGTATCATTAAACTCAGGTAAGTTTTGTCATGTACCAGATTTAATACACCTCAGTCATGCCAATAGAACTAGAACCAGTTGCACAACATGACGGAACTAGAACCAGTTGCACAACATGAAGCACGGAACTAAAACCAGTTGCACAACATGAACCACGTCATCATGAGGGCGAGTGAAAAAAGACGATTAAAAGTTGTAATAAATTAAGGAATTGGGGAGAAATAGAGAGAAAAAAAACATTTTTTTAGAAGAGACCAGCTTTGGGAAAAATAGAGGAGGAACAGCTTTCAGGTCGTGAGGAGAGTAAAATTGGAGAAGGAAATTGAATTGTAAGCATTTAATTAGAATCACAAAATATTTCATACGGAAGAAAAAAAGGGGTCGGACGATAGAATGCAATATGTGGGGAACACCGCGCCAGGAGAGTGCAGGGAGCTCCATATGAGTATGTTTATCTGGATTGAACTTATTATTTATTGAAATGGAAAACAAGTTTACAATTAACTTATGAAAACTCTAAGAGGGCAGGGTGCTTCATATGATTATATGAAGCACCCTGCCCTCTACCTCAACGATCATACCACGTTGAATACACCAGTTCCCGTCAGATCACTGAAGTTAAGCAACGTCCGGGCGTGGTCAGTACTTGGATGGGTGACCGCTTGGGAACACCACGTATCGTTGGCTTTTTCCGGCCCAACCCAGGCTGGGTGAGGTCAATGTGGGTAGCTGGTTTGCAAGTTTCCAGCGAATGGAGAGTAAAACCCCCGTTTTGAATGACCAATAGATGTTAAAGAGACGTTAAGCCAAATTAAAAAAAAAATAATAAAAAAAAAAAGTATTTCTTTCAATATGCGGGGTTTGGTGAGCACGCTTACGCAAAGGATTTCGCTTACGCTAAAGATCTTTAAAGACATCAACAGTTGAATGTTTTTGCATTCTAAAAAAAAAATTATTTAATAATGGTTTGTTTGCTCCAAGTAAATATACCGTTTGATATGTATTAACAAGGTCTAAATTAATATGCAATTTAAAAAATGTAAGATGGCGTCTAAAATGGCCGACATCTCGTGTAATTTGTCGCCCTTCTCCTCGCGCAAAGACACAAAAATTTAAGTGCTACACAAATATTTAAAATTTTGCTACTCTGACAAATTGAAAAATTTCCACGCGAAAGAAAAATTCTTTTGTTTTCATTCTTTCATTATTTTTAAATACTTTCTTTTTCCTCAAGTTTACTTCTTCAAAACCTCGAGAGAGAAAAAAAAAGAGAAAAAGTGTTTCTAATGAAAAAGGGTAAGTAGGAGAAAAGCAGGGAGGTAAAGCTATTTGATTTTTTTAAATTCCACTAAGCTGGAAAGCTGTATAATGTATATTCCACAATATAGATTGGGGAATTTCGAAGGAATTGGTGAGCTCATTTAGTAAATTCATCACGAACCCTCACCTTCGGGCGGTGCTCCCTAGTCCCTCTAGAACCATATAAGAAGCGTTCTTTACAGCAATAAGAAGCGAGCTTAACCAGCAATTCGAACCATTAGTCGACAAAGTGCCCATATGATTAAAGCAAACTGCAAAGTGATGGCATCATATAAATCTGATCTGCAGACCATCACAATTATCATATTTTTTTTCTTTTTAAAAAAATCTGCCACCGCAATAGTTTTCTTTATTGGGTATCGGGGTAGAACGATGCAGTCTCCGCAAGTACACTGAAATTCTCGTCTACCTATTTCCACAAAACGCGCATACGGAAATCGTCCAGACCAATAATCAAATCGAATCAGTTCCAACAGATTTTATATTACCTACAAGAAATATAAACCTAACTGGAGATATAAAAAAAAATGACGAGAGGTCCCCCCCCCCAAAAGAAAATATACCCAAAAGTCATTTCGGTTTTATTATTAGATGTTAAAAAAAAAAAATAGCTATTTTTTAAAAAATGGGAATTCTACAGTCACGGGAGAAGTTGTGGACAATTGGACATCAATCAGCTAGAATTCGATAAAACTTTATGAAAAAATGACTATTTCTGTCCATAAATGACACGAATGGGGCTCACGCAGTGTTAATTTTAATCATTATTGTTATCATTGCTACCTAATTTGAACTTTAGCCTTTTCCCTTCTACCAACAACTCATGCCCCCCCCCCAACAATCCTTGGATACTAAACTTTTACTTCATTAACCATTACGTGTTGCTCTCTCCCTATCTCTTTCTGGAAGACCAGAAGAAGAAGAAGAAGAAGAAAAAAAAAAAAAAACTTTAGTTAATATTTAAAAGGAAGAAAAAACCTTTCGCAATTCTTCCCTCTTGTCACGTTTGTTGGGAGGGGAAAAAAAGTAAATTAAAATTACTTTGGACGGAAAAAGGTAATTGACAAAAGGTTGACTTAAAGAGTAGTTGACACAATTTTGTGATAAAGGAAAAAATAATATAGGTAGTTTATAGAAATGTCTCGAAGAATTAATCTATCGATTTTTCTTTTAAAGTAAGGGAAGAGGAAATGTACGTATGGATCATAGAATTTTGTCATACGAAAAAAAAAAAATGGACCGACATTTGTCTCAAGAAAAAAACACTTTATCGATTTTTTTGTTAAGGGGAAAAAATATTTGACAGAATTTTGTCTCACGAACAAAAAAAATATTTGACAGAATTTTGTATCACGAGGAAAAAAAATATTTGTCAGAATTTTGTCTCACGAACAGAAAAAATTGGCTGAATTTTGTATCAGGATGAAATAAAAATATTTGTCGGAATTTTGTATCACGAAGAAAAAAATATTTGTCAGAATTTTGTATCACAAAGAAAAAAAAATATTTGTCAGAATTTTTTATCACGAAAGAGAGAAAAAAAAAAAAAACATTTGTCAGAATTTTGTATCACGAAAGAGAGAAAAAAAAACATTTGTCAGAATTTTGTATCACGAAAGAGAAAAAAAAAAATATNAAACATAAGTATAAAAGCACTTACCACAATCATCTCGGAGGGTTCCAAAACAAAACATTCATTTGGTCTGCGTGCACTGCCACCAGTTCGCTTCCCAAAACTGAAACAAAATGAAAGGGAAAACGTTATTTGCAAATCGGTTTTTCATTTTTGCAAAATTTATTATATTTGGACCAGCAGGAAAACTCAATGAGTTTATAGATGCTATTATTCACTCTGCATAAAATTTGACCCATTTTAACTTTTAATCTACACCCCTAAAACAAATCTCTAACAATAATTTCAGCGAATTTGACAGAAAACCTAGTTCCTTCCTTTTTGTGCGGGGTTCTGTAACTGTCATTGCATAAGCGATTTTTTTTGTTTACAAATCTCATACATTTGAAAAATCAACTAAAAATAATTAAATCGAGTATAAAAGAAAGTTATGCTCTGGAAGTGGTTGGCAATGCTTCAGAGCACGCCTTCTTACCGCCATGCCATTCCCAACACGACACAATTCGATCAGAAAATATTCGCCCCAGGCAAGATTCGAACCCAAAACCTTCGGACCATGAGTATCAATGGTCTTAACAACTCGGCCACACGGAGTCCGGCAACATCATAGATGTTTCTGCTTGAAAAGCTAAAGGCCCGATTCTAGGCACTGTTTTTTTTTTCTTTTCCCAAATTTTCTAAGTAGATTCGACTGTATGATTTAGTATCATACATTTAAATATCACCTAAAAAGAATTTTTAACTCGATCACTGTACACCCTATTTCTACTTGAACAGCTACAGGTCCGATTCCACCCACTGTTCTTTTTTTTTTTTCAAATTGCAAATTTTTTTTTATATAAAAAGGACCCCCTGGGACTTTCTTTCCATTTTTCTTTAAGGGAATGACATTATTGTGTAACCTAATTGTTGTGGAAAGCCTCCTGGGACTTTCTTTCCATTTTTCTTTAAGGAAATGACATTATTGTGTAACCTAATTGTTGTGGAAAGCCTCCTGGGACTTTCTTTCCATTTCTCTTTGAGGAAATGACATTATTGTGTAACCTAATTGTTGTGGAAAGCCTCCAGGGACTTTCTTTCCATTTCTCTTTAAGGAAATGACATTATTGTGTAACCTAATTGTTGTGGAAAGCCTCCTGGGACTTCCTTTCCATTTCTCTTTAAGGAAATAACATTATTGTGTAACCTAATTGTTGTGGAAAGCCTCCTGGGACTTTCTTTCCATTTCTCTTTATAAGGAAATGACATTATTGTGTAACCTAATTGTGGAAAGCCTCCTGGGACTTTCTTTCCATTTCTCTGTAAGGAAATGACATTATTGTGTAACCTAATTGTTGTGGAAAGCCTCCTGGGACTTTCTTCCCATTTCTCTTTAAGAAAATGACATTATTGTGATCTTTAAGGAAATGACATTATTGTGTAACCTAATTGTTGTGGAAAGACTCCTGGGACTTTCTTTCCATTTCTCTTTATAAGGAAATGACATTATTGTGTAACCTAACTGTTGTGGAAAGGAGATATGAAATATATACATCAGGAAAAATATTATGAAATGAGGATGTCGGCTGTTGCTGGAGGAGTTTTTGCTGACAGCTGTCAGCGTTTGTTATGTTCAACGGAGCGTCTCATAATTTGTTTTGTGGGTATCACAACATTACAAGGTATTCTTAACAATCACTGCAATATCACTAAGTGTAAGTTTTGAGTCCGCTCGGGCATAACACGTGTTGATGTTTCGGGGTGACCTCAACCTCATAAGAACACCTGAGAAGTTGATTACGGCAAATTAAATCCGAAATATTTTGACATAAATATTCAACTGCAGTAATACGGGGTCAGTCCAAACCAATAGAAAGTGCAACTTTGGGAACACATAGGGCCCAAAGTGCTTCCTATTGTTATTATTACTCTGTCCAGCGTCATAATAGCCGAAGGTAAAAATCGAATCTTAATATGATTTTAGAGACACGGCCGTCTATTCCATGATTTAAAAATGTACGGCCCACCACTATCCGCAATGTAGGAAAATAATCACGACGTTACGTCGTAGTGTGAAAGACGGACAAATAAAAATTCCCCCCCCCCCCAAATATATTTCAGAATCGGCTGAACCTAATTTTGAGTCCTAATTGAACCCATTGAGTTAGGGGATAGGGGGTGGCATTTTGTTGTCATTTTGAGGGGACACGTAACAACCATTTCCGTTGATTTTTCAACGGACACAATAATACCAGATGATAATATTACTGAAGGCTTCCATGATAATCATATTTCCTTCTTAACCCATGAACGCCCGAGTTTTTTATTTTTCAAACTTTTATGTGAAATATCGCTTTTCAGAAGGCAAATATTGTTTAGATACTACTGTGAGAAAAAATTTAAGTAAACATTTTCACACCCCCGGAGACATGGCCAATTTTCCGCTGGTACCATATGGTACCTCTGGGCACTCTCCTTGTCAAAACAAAACAATAATAATACATCCCAAGAAAGTTATCAAATCATTGTTAATAAGGTTCTAAAGGTTTTTTTTTTGTATTTCTTAATTTGAAGTAATTAACAAAAGGGAGTTAATAAACATAACATAAGAGCCAATCAACATTTTCTCCTAACTTTCACTGCACTTTAAGTAAATTAGTGAAGGATTCCATGATAATCACATTTCCTTCTTAAGTAAATTAATGAAGAATTCCATGATAATCACATTTCCTTCTTAAGTAAATTAGTAAAGAATTCCATGATAATCAAATTTCCTTCTTAAGTAAATTAATGAAGAATTCCATGATAATCAAATTTCCTTCTTAAGTAAATTGGTGAAGGATCCCATGATAATCACATTTCCTTCTTAAGTAAATTAATGAAGAATTCCATGATAATCACATTTCCTTCTTAAGTAAATTAATGAAGAATTCCATGATAATCAAATTTCCTTCTTAAGTAAATTAATGAAGAATTCCATGATAATCAAATTTCCTTCTTAAGTAAATTAGTGAAGGATTCCATCATGATAATCACAATTCCTTCTTAAGTAAATTAATGAAGAATTCCATGATAATCAAATTTCCTTCTTAAGTAAATTAGTGAAGGATTCCATGATAATCAAATTTCCTTCTTAAGTAAATTAGTGAAGGATTCCATCATGATAATCACATTTTCTTCTTAAGTAATGTCAGAAACAATCAAATAAAAGCTTCAACAAAGATTACCCTGTGAAAGGAAGATATAGTATTGAGAGCAAGTGTATAGAAACTTTGGACTTTTCGGGCAGGGGTAGTGACCTTAATATTTAAGCTTTAGTGCTGGAAGAGATAAACAAAGTGGATCGAAAAGATTAGGAGAAGAAAAATTGCAGCTGTCACAAAGTGTTATTGAAAATGGACATTATGCGCGTGTACTGATATTAAAAGTCTTATGGCACGTTCAATACAACAGTTCCCGTAAATCATTGATGTTAAGCAACGTCCAGCGACGTTTTACCAAGTAGGTGTACACGTATGATCGCGCCCTAATGATGCTGGCTATTTTTGACGGCCAAACCCAGGCTGCGGGAAGTTAATGTGGGTAGCTGATTTGTAAGATTCAAACGAAATCTTACAAATCCCCGTCTCGAATAACCAATAGATGTTAAAGAGACGTTAAGCAAAAAAAAAAGCCTTATAATCTAATGGTCGCATACTTTCTAATCTCATATTGCATAACAAATATATGACATATACTTATGGGAGTCCTCGGATCGATCAATTTGCCGACTCCCATTAGAATACTTTGCTTATATAATCGTGCAAAGATGTGTGCTATGTAATGAGATAAGTCAGTATGTGGCTGTCTGAGATCACCCTTTAAAAAGAAATCGTATGCGTGGTTGGAAGACCGTGTCGGGGAAGAAAGCAGTTTATTTCAAGATCTCTTCGAAGAGTTGAAAAATAATAAATTAAAAATAAATAAATTGATATTTTATGTAATAAGGAATCTAAAAATGCAAGAAAAAATCAGTTTACCGGCCGCCCCGTATAAAATTTTAGTATATATCAGAGTAACGGAAATATTCAGGCACAATTAGTCGCTAAATGAGAACTGCGCGCCAAATTTATGGCAAGGCGCCTGCGGAAAACGGATTTTTTTATTCAATTTTTTGGATTTTACGTACCTTGAAACAAACAAAAAAGTCAGATTTTCAAAAGGGTATTTTTTTGTGACGATTTTAAAGATTCAGTTTAAAATAAAATCATCATTTGCCTCAAATATTTCAGAGATGATAATTAGAGTTAACTATAGCTGGGAACAGTAGACTTCACTCAGTTAAAAGGTCCTGTCCACCATGAGGCTAAGAACATATTAAATGCCCATACCACAAACCAAAGACACGATCAACTCAGTCAGGTACGTCTAATTGGTAGTGTCCAAATGTGACTGGATGGAGCTGTTCGGTTTTATTCGGAACGTCTGTACTACACAAAAGTTTTGGACGTCAAGCCGAAACAAACCGATGTTGCCGACCAGCACCGACTAAATGGTCTCAATTGGCATAGGTATTATTTAAAAATTGTACACGAGCTCCCGTTAGATCCCTGAAATTATGCAACGTTTGTTGGGCTAATCCCAGGCCCGACAAAGGCAGGGTGAGGTCAATGTGGGTATATCTAATTTTAAATTTCCAGCGAGTGTAAGTTAAAACCCCCGTCTAGAGTGACCAACAGAGACAAAGTTCGGGGACTCAGGGACGTCTATAGCATTAATATAATAGTAACGATAAGCAATAAGCTATTTGAACAACATTTCATAAGCCTTTTTGTATTAATTTATTGTTAAGACAACCCTTGCTTTATACTAGAATTGATCAAACTTCAGAAGAAAAAAAATCTGAAAAGCTATTTATGAAATATTTATGAAAAAGTTCAAAGCAACAGACTGACTGACTCATTGATTTGAAATATTTATTGCTGACAAATATTGTACCGGGTGAAGTAGACCTGCTATATAGCCCACAAGAACTGTGAGGGCAGCCAAATTAAAAAAAAAAGAAACTTGCCAGACCCTTTGATGGCTTCGTGATGCGACCGAGACTTCACTGAACAATAGGTAGTCCCGATAATATTTAGCAATTAGTATGTAAAGATCAATTCAACACCATTCTGCGATCACCTCATTCAAAAGAACGCCTGTGCTCGAGAAAATATCTGTCATATTCTTGGCCAAGACTTCAGCAACTTCATACCAAGGTAAACTAAGCTTAATTGCATTGTACCCTAAGTCGGATCTCCTTTAAATTTTCTCCAAAAGAACGCACCATTAGCGTTAAAGGAGCTGTACTATTTAGAATACACTGGCGGGGTATTAATAATTAATATTTACAATTCTTAACTTCTAATTCAAATGGATTCTTATTTAAATTGCTATACTTTGGGTTGTAAGGACTATTTTTAATGTAAACAAGGAGGGTTCCTTGGATTTTTAATTTTGAAGAAAACATGGATGGATATTTGTGCACATTACAATACAAGGAACATGAATTTTGTTTCAATTTTGAAGAAGACTCACCAAAATTTTATTTTGTCAGCGTTTAAAGTTTAAACCAATCAAGAGGGGCATAATAAACTCTCAGTTGGGAGCCTAAATACTACGATCCCTGATAAGTAATTCGATCAACATTACCTTTCTGGACTCTATTGATGAGCCTCAAAGGCGATACGAACTTAGGATACAATGCACTTGTTTTATATTATAAGGAGTTTTTTAAGTGATGTCTCGGACGCATAAAGCTATCAAAGCGTCTGACAAAATGGATCTTGTCTACATCAAACTTTGTTCTCTAGTTCATAATAGGATTCCGTCAGAAAACTCGATCAATTAATCCTTACAACAGGTTGTATGACTGATACATCCCGTATAATCTTTATATAGGATGTAAACCGGTTTCTGCCAAAATTACTCAATTTGAAACCACTCTTCATCAATGTATTAACAAACAGAACACCTCCCTCCGTTTTATCGGTATATATGTTTACATTGTGTAAATATTTCAAGCAAAACGCTTGGCTACCTCATTTGAGAGCNTTGCGCTTTTCCGATCATCTCATCAAAGATTTTCAATTTTGTTCTGTAAAACCTAATTTTCGCTTGTTCTTTTTGATAGAAGAATATTACAATTTTGGAATTCTCAAAATCGATTTAGATTTAGAGGATGTCTTTTCTTCTTTCTAATGAGATGAGAAACTCTTGATGGTACGGTATAACTCCCGCGATATAACTCCCTCCGAAACTCCCACTGTTCAGGCAATCCTCCTTTGACATGGGTATCCTAACTCCCTCCGAAACTCCCACTGTTCAGGCAATCCTCCATTGACATGGGTATCCTAACTCCCTCCGAAACTCCCACTGTTCAGGCAATCCTCCATTGACATGGGTATCCTAACTCCCTCCGAAACTCCCACTGTTCAGGCAATCCTCCATTGACATGGGTATCCTAACTCCCTCCGAAACTCCCACTGTTCAGGCAATCCTCCATTGACATGGGTATCCTAACTCCCTCCGAAACTCCCACTGTTCAGGCAATCCTCCATTGACATGGGTATCCTAACTCCCTCCGAAACTCCCACTGTTCAGGCAATCCTCCATTGACATGGGTATCCTAACTCCCTCCGAAACTCCCACTGTTCAGGCAATCCTCCATTGACATGGGTATCCTAACTCCCTCCGAAACTCCCACTGTTCAGGCAATCCTCCATTGACATGGGTATCCTAACTCCCTCCGAAACTCCCACTGTTCAGGCAATCCTCCATTGACATGGGTATCCTAACTCCCTCCGAAACTCCCACTGTTCAGGCAATCCTCCATTGACATGGGTATCCTAACTCCCTCCGAAACTCCCACTGTTCAGGCAATCCTCCATTGACATGGGTATCCTAACTCCCTCCGAAACTCCCACTGTTCAGGCAATCCTCCATTGACATGGGTATCCTAACTCCCTCCGAAACTCCCACTGTTCAGGCAATCCTCCATTGACATGGGTATCCTAACTCCCTCCGAAACTCCCACTGTTCAGGCAATCCTCCATTGACATGGGTATCCTAACTCCCTCCGAAACTCCCACTGTTCAGGCAATCCTCCATTGACATGGGTATCCTAACTCCCTCCGAAACTCCCACTGTTCAGGCAATCCTCCATTGACATGGGTATCCTAACTCCCTCCGAAACTCCCACTGTTCAGGCAATCCTCCATTGACATGGGTATCCTAACTCCCTCCGAAACTCCCACTGTTCAGGNTCCATCCACCCACCCATTTTCTTTCTTTACCCTGGCACGTTTAATATATTTTGTTTCCCCCCAAACAAGAGCGTTTTACTCCCAGTAAGGTATAGTCTCCCCAAAGTTAAGAACCTCTGTACTACGGTCATGTCTCAGACGTGCAAAGCTTGATATGTGACCGAAGGGTTACTCGTAATTTTATATTTTGTTATACGAGTCGTGAGTGATGCTTTCATGTGAGGGTGAGGAGGGATACACTTCCCTACAAACTTTAGAACTTTCGAAATGGAACTTAATTTGAGTTTACACAAGGATGAGTAAAGAAGAGAGAAGAGAAAAATAGAAGGATGAGTCAAGAAGAGAGAAGGGAAAAATAGAAGGATGAGTAAAGAAGGGGGAAGAGAAAAATAGAAGGATGGGTAAAGAAGAGAGAAGAGAAAAATAGAAGGATGAGTAAAAAAAATAGAAGGATGAGTAAAGAAGAGAAAAGTAGAAGGCTGAGTAAAGAAGAGAAAAATAGAAGGATGAGTAAAGAAGAGAAAAATAGAAGGATAGCGTTTTCAATAAGATAGCATTCAGTAACACTCATTCATAATTTACAATGTAAATGGGAGGGGGTTGGGAGGCTTCCATTTCAAGAAAAGGGCGCCCCCTTTCCTTGAAAAGTTTGGGAACCCCAGCCGTATACGGTGTCTGGTGACTAAAATTATAAACGGATTTTCCAAACGTTCCTTAATTTAAAGACAGATATTTTCTAAAGAAAGTTGTTTTTTTTGGCCCTAACCACCCTCCAACACTGAATCCGCAATTTTCTTGTATCGAATTTAAATCTCGTGATTTTCGAAATAAGGACCATCGCCTCACATGTTCAAAAATCTCCGAAACTACATGAGTGTCAGCCCAACATTATTTTAGGTTAAAAAAACAGGTTCCTAAAACTCAGATTTGAAGATCGATACATGAAAAATATTTAGAAATGGGGCACGACAATCGCAATGTCTTGTGGCGTACCCCTGGATAAAGCTATTGAACAGATGCAAAGTTAGTTATCGTCTGCATCGGGAAAGAAAAAAAGAGTTTTATACGATCTAGAGATCTGCCAGGCATAACTACAGAACCCTCCATGTCCTCAGATGGTTGGGCAAGCCAAACATTTAAATATGTTTTGCCAAAGACCATCAATGCAAACCAAAGAGAAGACTCACAAATCGTGTCACAGCAATGTTTCTCATTGTGATGATTTGCTTTTAGTCTTCTTTATCTTCTAATTGCAACAACTACAGATCCTACCAACTACCAATCCAAAATGCGCATACGAAACTAAAGAAACGTCAAGTTGAACAATGAACTACAATGTCCCCACACAAAAACCCACAAGCATTTTGTATTTCTTCATAGTTTAGCTCTGTGATATTTTGAAAAGAACATTAGCAAAACAAACAAACAAATCTTCTCAGCCAAAACAAACAAAATAACATAAAATAGAGGGCACACAAACAAAACTGTGAAAGAGAATAGAAATCATTCTGTGATAGAACAATAAGCGAATATTCACAAGTATGTATAAGGGTACTTATACTCAGAGCGGCGTACTTACTCATCATATTGCATAGTAAACGGCTGAGCACATAAACATCACGTAGAAGGAAAAGCATGCTTCATGCGGTTTTACCCTCCTTCGCTGGAATCTTGGAAATCAGCCACCCACATTGACCCCATCCAGCCTGAATTGGGCCGGAAAAATAGCCAGCATCATGAGGACGCGAACCCACTTGGACACCCACATGACACAACCTCACTGGACGTTGCTTATCTTTAGCGATCCAACAGAAACTGGTGTATTCAACATGCCATAGACGCTGGCTGAATATTTTTATTATTGGTTCGTAGTCTAATTCAAAGTTTTAATGTTTTAATATCCCACCGGGGGAGGGGTCAAAAATATGTAAGAAAAATATGTGTGAGAAAGAATATGTGGGCCTCCGGCTCATCGGAGGGCAAAAATATGAAAGAAAAATGTGAGGTCCTTCTTCCAATATGACCGGGAGACCCCTGGAGCCCCAGTCCGCCCCTGTTTTCAACCATTTGATCGTCTCGTATAAAATGGCCGGCCCCCCAAACAAGATCAATTCACAAGTAAGCCACATCAAAAAAAATGCTTGAGGGCAAGCAAAATTTTATCACTGACTAAAACAATTAAACTAAACGGCAATATACGGAAATTACTATTCATAAATTGCCCACAAACTATAAAAACGAACTAAAAATACATATAGTACCCCCACCCCACCCCGAGGGCCCCACACTGCCACCCTCTTGAAATTCAACAGGTGTGAGAAATATTTACAACGAATTTTTTTCCTTCGTAAAACAATGAAAGTAAAAATTACGAGAAAATAAAAAGCTGCAATATAGAACATACCGGCGGCACTCGTGACCTGATTGAGGATGGGGAGGAGGTGTATCGACCTGAATTGTACGCCACCTAGCGTGGGTGAGATTAAGAATTGAATACTTTCCGCGCCTTTGAACCCCCTCAACTTTCGCCCACACAGACCTCGAGGGATGCTAATATAATTATATTTTGGAGAGAGTAATTAAAACACAAAAGGAATATGGTACAAGTGTGTGTGGGTTCATTGTTTATAGCACCGAACGAGGGCGGGGGCTTATTCATGATGCAGAAGTTGAAAACAAGGCGTCCTCAGAATTGAAAATTTCCATTGGCATTCTCTATCGCACCGAACGAGTGCGGGGGCTTATTCATGATGCAGAAGTTGAAAACAAGGCGTCCTCAGAATTGAAAATTTCCATTGGCATTCTCTATCGCACCGAACGAGTGCGGGGGCTTATTCATGATGCAGAAGTTGAAAACAAGGCGTCCTCAGAATTGAAAATTTCCATTGGCATTCTCAATTTTATACGTCCAGACAAAAAAAAAATGAGATTGGACTTTGACGTCTATAAAGATGGACAACAGAGGTGAAATGGTGAGGAAGCTATTGACTGGTGTCCTGATGGAGAATTTATAAAAGACGTATATGATGTGTGCCAATAAGGTGAACAGCTGTACAAGGGGGTCTGGATTCTAACCCCTCCCTCTATAAAACAATACAAAAAAATCAAGCTTCATGCCTCATACAGTGATCGAGGTCAGTTCCTTTAGCGCACATCCCGGGCCTGGGGGATTCCCCCCATTCCTCCCCCCTCTCGTCGGGCCTGCCCGTAGTTTCCCAAATGGCCCTATATTTCAGCAGAAAGATCGCGAAGACTAACTTCGCGAGCACACCAAGACTGGCATTTGTAGATGCACCAGAGGGGACAGTCTTCTGCCATTAACCTCAGCTGGAATGACGGGGTCTGTCCATTTCTAGTCAGTTTCCCGTATTATAGCGGTATATGAGATTTTAATGAACCCAAATGATGAACGCAGGCAGGGCCGTAGAGAGAAAATCCGGGCCGGGGGGGAAAAATTACGGGCCCCTCTATTATTCTTTCATCTAAAATCACCGCATGGGCAGTATCTAATAAAAGTAAAAGTAGGCAATCCACTTAGTTGATGTGAAAAGACGTGTACACTTCTTGGCAACAAATAATTCGATTATCAGAGTTGTTCATAATGTTTACGAAATATACCAATATTTATGATTGCTGTACAAGCTGAAAGGTCGCATATTTAAAAAACAGTGTCCTGCAATAGCCATTGTACCTTATTAGCCCAGACAGACACACGGAACAATAGCTGAAACTCGACATTTATGCTCTGGGGACCCAAAACTTGTTTTGGCATTGAAAACTCGACATCAAAAATTTTCGCCCAAAACTTTCTTCTTATAGGATAAGGAAGGTAAATTTATGAATTGAAAAATTCATTCCCAAAGTTCATTAAATTCATTTTATTGCGATTGTATGAATTGAAATTAATTCCCAAAGTTCATTAAATTCATTCTATTGCGATTGTATGAATTGAAATTAATTCCCAAAGTTCATTAAATTCATTTTATTGCGATTAATTCCCGAAGTTCATTAAATTTATTTTAATGCCATAGTACAAATTGAAATTATTTCCCGAAGTTCAATAAATACGGGAACGGGTAATGGTATGGGGGAAAATATGAACCAATTTGTATTAGGAGCGAGAAGGAAATTGGATAAATTTATCAACGATGCAAGGCATGGGTAGGTACAGTGGAGAGGTAGAAATTTCAAGTTTATGGTAGCCACATTCGGGGTTGGGGAAAGGAAAGAGAAAAAATTAAAATTTTGCGGTAAATAATATCTGCTTTATGAAAACTTTTGTTTGGAAACTATTACCGTTCGGTAGGGAAGCTTTTATTTTTCCAATATGATTATTTTCATTTTACACCAATATCAGCATTCTACTAGACCAGGCGTCAGCAACCGGTCGATCTTCTGGCAATTCTTAGTCGATCGCGGAGAGATCCAGTAGAAGGAAAAAAAAACAATTAAAAGAGAAAGAAATAAAAAACTCTGCCAATGTGACACATGGGACATGCTGGGTTTATTATTTTTCTGGCAAAAAATAATAAACCTTTTTTGCCCCCCCCCAAAAATTGGGGGGGGTCTCGTGACGATTCCAAATTTGGGGTGTAATTAGACCCCAAATATGACATACCTACTAAATTTGAAGTCTCTGTGGCTCATACCATTTTCTTTTTAGACAGGATTAATGAAAACGCTTTAAAGCGGTAAAAACCGTCAGTGGTATATATAAATCTCTAGCTCTTACCATTCTTCTTTTAGACAGCAAGACTGAAAAACGCTAAAAAGCAGCCAAAATCGCCATGGGTGTATTCGATTGCACCCAATTTCGGGGCACAATTAGAGCCCATATGGGACCTATATACCTTCATCCAAATGGGTCAACGCTAAGTGGTAAAAGTGCCCATCACGGCGGACGGCGGACAAACGGATTTTTTTATTCGATTTTTGGATTCTACGTATCTTGAAACGTATAACATCAAATTTTGAGGGGAGGTATTTTTTTTTT
>CM022879.1:29731860-29796340 GCA_012654025.1 Pachypsylla venusta | reverse complement strand
TAGGTGTGCAATAGTCCTAACTAGTGGACGCAGCACTTGGAATTCCGAAAGGAAAGGCCGCCACAATTAATAATAATAATAAATACAATATTCTTATTAGGAATTCCAGAGTTCCGAATCCAGGATTCATTAAAATGGAATTATTTTTCCACAGAAAAAGTTTATATATCATTTAGTCGGTGGTGAATAAGCAGGACGGACACTCTATTGTAAGTATAGAAATCTAATACGAAATGCCTGGACAGATAGGGAGAAAATTTATAGCTAGATCACAAGAGAGAGGAAAGTACAGGCTCAGAGGGCAAAGAACTCACATTTCAAAGAAAGAGGCGGAAGAGGAACGCGGAGGTGGGGGGGCTCACCGAAAGGAAAATTAAAATGGAAAACTTTTATCCGGTACAAAGTTTGATTAGGTTTTATAATTTAATTTTAGACTCAGTTCATTTTTAAAAAACAATATAGCTTGAGGAAGTTTTTTCATAAACTTTTTAAATATTATTTAATTATTATTCCAAAAACAATATTTAATTAATTTGATTAGGTTTAAAACAGAGGTGCTCCATAAATATTGTCACAGCGACCGAATCTATTTCATCCGGTACAAAGTTTGATTAGACTCAGTTCATTATTAAAAAACAATATAGCTTGAGGAAGTTTTTTCATAAACTTTTTATTTAATTATTATTCCAAAAACAATATTTAATTAATTTGATTAGGTTTAAAACAGAGGTGCTCAAGGTGCTCCATAAATATTGTCGCAGCGACCAAATATAAAAAGACACATCCCTTTATTTTCCCCCTAAGCTTGAAAGGCTCCAAAAATTCAAACCCCTACAAATATTTCAGTGCAATAGGATATCAATATTGTGTCGATGGGCAAGCATCGATGTGATGTCAGTTTGAAGTGATGTGCATAAATTTTTGTTTACGTTATATCAGGTCATATTGTGACGAGAACTACTAGTATCCAAGAAATAACGGGGACCGAGGGTGTTCCAAAACTCAACTTTTGGAAATTCTGAAAAGGCAAAAAATTGTTGTATCTTTTAGACAATCGATTTCCTCAAATCAATTGTCGATTAAATTCGTTATATTGGGATACTATGTCAAGTAAAACCATATTGAAGGTTAAAAGTACTATATCTTCACTTGACTAAAAATTAATTAGATGTTAAATTGAGCTAACTAGTTTCATGTTCTCCTGAACACATCATCAGAGCTTCTATGATGGTGTTTTCAGGAGAACATGAAACTAGTTAGCTCAATTTAACATCTAATTAATTTTTAGTCAAGTGAAGATATAGTACTTTTAACCTTCAATTGTCGATTAATTATGTAAAAATCTGAGAAAGGCACAAAACTCGAAAATAAAGAACTTCTAATTATTACAGCAGTGACATTCAACTGACTGGTGTGTTTTGGTAGTACCTACTTTACGAAAGGACCTCTCAGAGTTCTCAGACGGGTGGGTATAGAAACATACGGGATACTTTGGACGATTAAATTGTTCTCGTCAAAAATTTACAGGCCGCCTGATTTCCCAAAGTGCTCACTTTCCCTAACCTCTCCTGACCTATGCCCTGTGATTTTTTTTGGTAATACTTCAATTAGGAAGTCTACAAAGGAAAACCAATGACCCTGGACGATTTGAAGGAAGCCATCACTGAAGAAATCAAACGCTTTCCTTGGGACAACAAATTACGGGTATTAGCTACTTTTGTATATTCTGACAAACTTCAAGAGGAAATCTCCTTCGAAAGATTGACAAAGAATTTTTTGTTGAATATGTCTTCTTGCCCGCACGTTATGTTAGTGTGAAGTGGGATTAGTGATTACATCTAAACATACATGCACAGCTGGAGGTTACAATCAACTCACAACAAAGAACTTATCATGTCAACGAATGGTTTGTACAGTGCGTTAGCTGGAAAGGAAGGAATTACATTGTTTGGAGTGGTTGGAACATCAGCATACTGAAAGTCCCCAAAATTGAGGGGTGAGCTGAGTTCAGTGGGGGTTGGAGAAAGTCACTTTTTATTAAAAAATTTTGCTTCTATCTCGACCGGTTCTACAAAACAGAACAATCTCGAACTCATACTATTTTAATTGCAAACAAAGGGCCGTCAAAACCTTTTCGGTAACCTCTTATCAACCTGGTTCTACCATTTTTAGAACATGAATCTAGAAATTGGAAGAACAGTTGATTTATTAGTAGAACACCGCTGCTACAGCAGCAGCAGCAACAACAACAAAACCACCCAGAGAAACCATTTCTAAGCTACAGAAGAGGATCTTTTTCATTTGAAATTCAACATGTAATTCAACCATATTGCAATTTGATATTTATATTTTCAATGACGTCATCATCATCATCATCATCATTCATATTATTTTCAATTTTGTTGAAAACAAAACATGGTAATGTAATGTCAGCAGGTATATAGTTACATATAGGAACAAAACACTCAGATGCGTGGCGAAACAAGCTGTCAATTGTGGTATTGGTGAGGGGGTAGCTACATTTATTCAACATGACGGTCATACAGACAGACAGACAGAGTTACATTCGCATTTATATATTAGTATGGATAGTATGGATGTTAATAAAAATGGCGGCCGTATCAAAGCCGGCGTTCTCTATACATTATTCCCACTACTTGATGAACTCCAAAAATAGCTGCCGCCTTCTCCTTCCAGCACCTCCCAAATAATAGATGAACTCCAAAAATAGCTGCCGCCTTCTCCTTCCAGCACCTCCCAAATAATCTTTAGTTTCAACAAATGAATTTGATTGATTGAACATCGTCAGCAACAACATCAGGTAGGAATAAAGAACATGTTGGCATGTTTGGGGAAGCAATGGGGGAGGGAAAATTAATGAATATTGCAAAATAAAACAGCGCAGCCCCCCACCCCACCCCACAGCATTCATTCAAGTAAAATTTTACAGCCGGTAATTAAGGCCATTTACTTCCCATGGCTCAGTGGTCACTTCACTAGTCTTGCTTTCATGGCTCAGTGGTCACTGCACTAGTCTTGCTTTCATGGCTCAGTGGTCACTGCACTAGTCTTGCTCCCATGGCTCAGTGGTCACTGCACTAGTCTTGCTCCCATGGCTCCCGGATTCGAGTTATGGCAGGGGCGAACATTTTTTCATGGTGGTTTGGATGTTTTCGGGGCCCACTCAGCCTCGCGACGACAATGAGGAGCATAGCGATCAGGTGCCAGAATAGTAGGAAAAATTGGAAAATTCAAAGTAATTGCATAATGATTGATATTGGAAAATCCAAAGTTGTGACATAATAACAAAGAAACGGCATTTTTTTTTTTTTTTTTTTTTTTTACGAGGCTACTCATTGAATAATCTTTACACCGATGTTTAATTTGGTGCATAGGGGGTCCTCATACGGATGCCAGCATGCAATAATATGAATCAGATCTCTATGAAGACTTGTTTTTTTTTAGAAACCCTCTCGAGATAATAGTCGCTATTTATACTGCCCGAATAGGCTATTTAGTAAATATCTTAAATTCATGAGGAAAAATATACATGGGTTGAAACCAAGCTCTTACACTTTACCAGTCAGAACATTTTAACAGTACCCCACCAGGCACGTCGCATGTCAAGTTATTTCAATGAATTCACGATTAATGCAGTGATGTAATCTAGGTTAGTGCATTCATTACAAGCAGTGAGTACGGCATCATCATACTCGAGCATATCAGAAGGTAAATACAAAGAGAAAAAATAAAATAAAAAAGCTTTCTATGAAAAATATGGAAATGCAACAACTATAGCATCTTGCAATGAAAT
The DNA here is from genome assembly GCA_012654025.1 of Pachypsylla venusta. Lineage (NCBI taxonomy): Eukaryota > Metazoa > Arthropoda > Insecta > Hemiptera > Aphalaridae > Pachypsylla > Pachypsylla venusta. Next base: position 29,792,526 of record CM022879.1, on the reverse strand, counting down.
ATTCAAAAGATTTAAAATAACAAAGGACCTGTACTATTTAAAAGTAGGTATGCCAGGGAATGGCGAATCAGGTCGAAACAATTGAAATGGAAATATAACAATCACATGCACATGGTTACAAGAATATAGGGTATGGCACACAGGTCCTTATAGCGATGCAACCCTAACAAATTTTGAACAACTGAATGCTTTCACGCTTAAACTACTGAACCGATTTTGATGAAATTTTGTATGGAGATAGTTAGTCTATCTCCATGCCTCTAAGGCGCCAAGCGAAGCGGGCGTATCCTGCTAGTGCTTTATAATTTTGAAAATGCTTTATAAATTTGCAAATCATAGGCGGTTCTAGCCTAAAATTCTAGGGAGGATTAATTTTTTTTTTGTGCCCGAAAAAAAAAAAAAAAAAAAAAATACCGCCTATGGTGCAAATGCTACAGACAGATTCTTTAGGGGGGAAATATTTCTTAATGATTCATATATCACTCGCAGAAAATATGTAGGTATTCGATTGATATAAAAAGAAAAAATAAGTTGTTTCCATTTTCCATTTTTTTTTGCCTTTTATTATTAAAATAAAATACTTTCCGTAGGCTTACCCGGTATGAAAAGCAAATCAGACAATGCTACAAAATGTATATCGACATTTTAAAGTTTTAACTTTCATTCAAAATTTACTCGTATACATTATACTATGTGTGAGTGTATTTTATGTAATATAGGATGGTCGTTTATTAATGACCCACTCTAATGTCCCCAAGAGTAATTTTGAAAAAAGGAGGGACCATTTTAGCAAAAACTTTTAAAAAAAAATATAGAGCAAATATGTATACCAAAAAATACAACGAACCAAAACTCAATTCATTTTTTAAATAAACCAATTAATCAATAACGATACCATCGTTTCCGGTGTTGAAAGCTAACAAAATTTACGTGAGTAACATAATAATATTGAAGAGTTGCTTTCTGTATTATTTTATACCCTCAGGTGGACTCGGCCCATGAGGATGTCACTCTGAAGTAATATCTCAAAATGTCAAGTATGACCTTTAAGTCAGTAAGTCATAAATGGATTGGAAGATAAGCCTCACGCTACCATACGTTATCTGAGCGCACGGCCGTGCGCCAGGCCAAGTTCCGGAAAGCACCAGTGTATCTTTACATGAAGCAATTCAACAGGTTTTTCACACCGTCAATTATCCGGTTCTACAGGGGATAGGTCATTGAAATTTTGAACACTACAGGATAAACTTCAAAAGTTAATGTTAACCCGGGTAGGAGATAGGTAATTTCAAAGTTTGCACTTTTGGATACTCACTGACTGACTGATTGACTCACTCATCATCAAAATTTTCAGGCACTTCCGCAGAAGAAGAAATAAAGAAAAAACGGCCAAATAATCAGTTACNGAAACACCACCTCAACCAACAGAGCCGATTGGAAATACATGGAAATTTGGTTATGACTCAAAAACGGTTTTTCGCTATATCTGCTACCGTTTGGGCTGTGGTTATTGAACAGACAACCCCTACCAAAGACACACACACAAATGATTTGATTTATATATTTAGATTTATTGAACAAACCAAAATCAAAGTTGGTGTAAAAATAATAAATTTATTTTTTTGTTACATTCAAGCAGGATTCGTATAGTTGTTGACCACCCCTGTATACGAAAAAGTGCCCCGTATTTTTAAAAAAATGAAAAATGCAAGAAATTTAAACACGAGGAGCACTTTTGGGGGGGAAGGGGGAGAAACAGGGGAACATACAAATTGTTGAAAAGATCGAGGGATAGGAAAAGCTGAATTACAATTTCCTCATAATATTTCATTTTCGGTAGAAAGGACTTGGAAAATGTTTTTCATATTAGGTTGGATTAGGGTTTGAGTTTTACAATACTAAATTGAACAGGCAGCAGAATTACAAAAAAGAGCTATGATGCATAACTAAACCGTAAAATAAATTCAAAAGCTTAAGTTCAAAATGAATGAAATCTTACCTGACTGAATTTCTACAAATGACATTTGGAACAGATGACGACAGACAATTGTTCTCAGGAGATAAAATTCCACAAGCATTCTCGAAGGAATCTGATCGGAGGGCTTTGATTCTTGGAGTTTGGACCGTCTTGACGATTGGTATAGGAAGTGTTGTTGCAATGAGGGGAGCCGATGTGGAACTGATAATTATTGGTGTCGAAGGTGTACTCAAAGGCGTTAAGGATGAACAAGATGGCGTCAATGACTTGTTCGCATCACTCGTTGGTAGTTTAATTGACAAATTTTTTCGTAACTTTTCATTCAATACTTTTTTTGTATCATCAAATGTTTTAGTTGTAAATTTCTCATCTCCTTGTACAATGGTAACTATTTTCCTCACAGGTTCATTTTCTTCTCTAATAATTTGACTAATTGGTTTGGAAGACTTTTCATCCGAAATGGATTCATTGGAAGATTGATTCTCATCTATTGTTTTGTTCTCGTTTCTAAGATCGTCCATTTTGCGAACATCGCCAATAATTCGTTTAATTTCATCAATTGTGAAATCGCTTTTTCGTCTTTTGTCATCCATAATACGACTAATTTCCATTCTTTTATTTTCGTCCATATTGGAACACATGTCTTTGGTTCGAATAATTATATTCGGATCTAAATGTTTTCTACTATCACAGGAAAAGTTTGGTAACTTTTGATATTTGACGGGACTATTGGTAAGACTTGAACATGTAAACTTTGTATAAGAAATCTGTACGCCCGCCGGTTCATTTCTTTGTACATTTGATATGTTTTTATTCTTGGCAATTGTATCACATTTGTTTTGTTCGACAGAAGTTTCACTACCGGATGTACTTTGGTCATCACTACTTTTAGGAGAACTGATGCAAAGGTCATCTGGATTACTTGAGCTTAAAGTTTTACTTAGCGTATATCTTTCTAACTCATTAACGTTTTGGTAACAATCCGAAGAGGTGCGTCTCGATTTTTTCTGATACATTTTGTTTGGATCCAGGAATAAATTCGGCGACGAGAATTGTTTCTTGGTTGGACTTTTGAAACAATTGATATCAGAAAGGGAAGATGATATTGAGTTTTCGGTTACCAAATTGGTAATTTGGCTCGATGTTTTCAAGACAGTCTTAATGCCTTTGGTAACGATAGTTGGGGATGAACTTGCAGAAGATGAGGTGGTATAGTCAAAAGGAAACTTTTCATTTGTAGCCGAATTGATCTTAGCCGACTGCTGTTGTTTGAACTGTACCAGATTTTGTAAGTAGGGTAAATTAGTACTGGATGGTACTTTATAAGATTTCTTATCTCTTGAGTTATGAAATGAATTCCATCTTCTGATAGGATCGAAAAGACATTGTCTTGATTTTCTCGTTTTCGAAGGACTTTCTGAGCCTTCTGAATTGACAGTCGCATTTCGTTTCCTTAGCAACTCTTTTTCTTGTTGTTCTTGTAACACTTGTTGTTCAACCAATTCATTAATTCGTTCCTTTAACTTATCAGAATGTTTTTGCATGTTTTACATAAAACTCCCTTCACTCACAACGAATGAATCAAATGAAAATTACATTGCAACTTCAGTGAATCAAAAATAAAATAAAGTTAATAAAATCAAAATGATATTGTAATTGGATTTATATGTATTTGAATTTGAATAGCACGATAATGTCACTTCCAACATAAGGTATGATAAATGAGTCTTCGTATAATATTGTCTACAGCATATATTATATTATCTATGTTATATTCGGAACCCACTTTCTCATTACTTTCGAGTAAATATAACATCTAGGTCCGCCGGGATGCTCTAATGACACATCCAACATCTAGGTATACGACAATGATAAAAGATCCCATTATTGTCTAGACTGAGCATATCCTATACAACATCTATGTTATGTTCGGAACCCACTTTCTCATTACTTTCGAGTATATATAACATCTAGGTCCGCCGGGATGCTCTAATGACACATCCAACATCTAGGTATACGACAATGATAAAAGATCCCATTATTGTCTAGACTGAGCATATCCTATACAACATCTATGTTATGTTCGGAACCCACTTTCTCATTACTTTCGAGTATATATAACATCTAGGTCCGCCGGGATGCTCTAATGACACATCCAACATCTAGGTATACGACGATGATAAAAGATCCCATTATTGTCTAGACTGAGCATATCCTATACAACATCTATGTTATGTTCGGAACCCACTTTCTCATTACTTTCGAGTATATATAACATCTAGGTCCGCCGGGATGCTCTAATGATACATCCAACATCTAGGTATACGACGATGATAAAAGATCCCATTATTGTCTAGACTGAGCATATCCTATACAATATCTATGTTATGTTCGGAACCCACTTTCTCATTACTTCAGAGTATAACATCAGCATATGCTGGGCACGCATTACGTTCATGAATTTGACTGATTCGTTGTTTAGCCCTCAATTGAATCATCAGGGGCCTCTAGAGTAACCATTTGATGTGAGTAGACTCCATACTTCACAGAATTGTTGGCAAATAGTATTTACACAGAGAAACAATAAATAGAGAAATTTAAAAAAATCGACATATCCGTAGATCACATAAGATAAACTTTGCACTAATGGATTTCAAATAGTGCTTTCTCAATACAGGAAGTTGAAAAAAAATCTATAAATTCTGACATAACGGAGAATTCGTTTGAACATATCATCATCAGACGGTTAGCTGGATGCTTGTAGAGTCCTATTGTTTACATTATAATCAAGAGGTATATTAACAGCGAAACTATATAAAATACATATCTCCCTGTTTAGAGCAGCAATGTGGATTTTTTTTTATTATTTCAGTCCTTTTTCCATTCCGGAAATTCGATCAGAAAATTTTCGCTCCGGGTGAAATTCGAGCCTGCAACTTTCAGACCAAGAGTGTCAATTGTATTAACAACTGATTCACGCAGATCGGTAGCCGTGGGATCCTACTAATACTACACTATACCAACACAGTCTAGTTCTCACCTACCCTCATCAGATCAATGAAGATTAGCCAGGATCAGTCGTGGTTAGTTCTCAGAGGACAGATTGACCTGTTATTTATTCAGCAAAAACGACACCAACAGAGGGGTCATATACATCTGAGTCTAACCTCGGGGATACTAAATGTGTCACCCAAAAAACCCTGTCAAAATGACAAAAAAACACCCCCTCAAAATTTGATATTTTACGTTTCAAGGTAAATCCAAAAATCGAATGAAAAAAAAAACAACTCGATTTTGATTAAATTTGTAAGTTTAAGTCCCATTTGGGTTCAATTCTAAAATTTTAGTTTGGAACCCTATATATGTGACTGACGGCGTTGAAAGGTTTCGGGGCACAATTATACCCCAAATGAGACCTAAGTGGCACAAGAGTAGGCGGCGGGCAAACGGATTTTTTTAAAATTCGATTTTTGGATTCTACGTACATTGAAACGTAAAATATCAACTATTGAGGGTAGGTATTCTTTTTGCTCGTTGGTTGAAGCCGTAAAATCGCAAACGGGAGAAAGTTGTTTTGAAACAAACTCCATTCCCACCTACTAGTGCCAATAGATCGAAATAAAGGTCACTCACAGTGATAATTGCAAAAAAGTTTGATAAAAAAAAAAATCCATATTGGAAATAATAAACAAATAAAATCGCAAAATATGTATAACACGATCAAGTAACGCGATCAACTCACTGATTAGACAAAGGGACACAAATGTCGTGAAATGAATGGAATCCTGCCGTGCCGTGCTGTGTACGAGAGGTTGAATGTCTTCCCACGAACTGATGCGTGTACTAATTAATTAGTAAGAGGTCCCTTATTTTGATAAGGCAAATTGTATCTGAGAGATAGATATTATAGCACGACCTTCTCACTGCAATATAAAACGTAACCAATCACGGACAAGGACCGCACAATACTTCGTTAGGCAAAATAATTTAATAATGACGAGTCCTCATATTAGTCAAGTGGGTCTGGGTATCACACTGGCACTAAACTCGAGGGAGTTGGGATCAATTTCTGGCAGTGTCGGAAAAATTTCGAACTGACACGTGGGCTCATTATTTTACTAGCTAAAAAAAATATCCCCCTCCCCCCCACAATATATATATATATTATACGTTTCAAGGTACGCAGAATCCAAAAATGTTACAAAAAAATTTGTTTGAACGACGGACCCCCTCCGTACTATGTACATCTCACACCGTGATGTAAGTATGTTTTTTTTTGGAAATGTAGATTTTTATGAAATGTAAGTATGGTGCCCAAAATATGTGCCAGATGGTGACAAACAAGACGCCAAAGAGGACCTACACACCAAATTCTATCAAAATCGGTCAACACAGAGGATCAAAAGTGCCCTGCACGGCGGACAAACGTATTTTTTATTTTTTTCGATTTTTGGATTCTAATGTACCTTGAAACGTAAAATATCAATTTTTTTTTTGGGGGGGGGGGAAGAGGACCTACACACAAATTCTACCAAAATCGGTCAACACAGAGGATCGAAAATGCCCTGCACGGCGGACAACGTATTTTTTATTTTTTTCGATTTTTGGATTCTAATGTACCTTGAAACGTTTTTCAACTTTTTTTTTTTGGGGGGGGGAGGGGGTTGTAATATTATTATTTTCTTAACGATAGATATCCCGAACTGTGGCCAAGCTTCCATTTAGTTAATTTATCAGAGTAAGCACATGTGTAACTTCCTTATTTGAAGTTTATTGTCATTTCAATTTAATCAATACACAATGGGCAGAGAAGTCTTAGAATGAAAATCAGTGAGCGACGACGCAACACACCGACTGCCTTGGTAGACCAGATTGGGTTTCTCGACACCAAAGAGATCAGTGAGTCAAACAAAATTGATTCATGCTAATTAACCATCTGAGGGTCACACCTCGTACACATTTGGCGATTTTTTTATCGTGACCAACAAAAAAAAAGGCGGACGGTTGTGTTTTAAAAAAAAACTCAGCCCATAAAAACCATGGGTTTATTATTTCACTAGCTCCAAAAAAATCCCCCCCCACACACACACAGACACAAAAAAAATGACATTTTACGTTTCATGGAACGCAGAATTCAAAAATAAAATATCCGTTCGTCGTGGCAACCCTTTGTACCCTGTACACCGCAGTTACCGCACACCGAAGCCCTATATGTGTGATCCCAAATGGGACCTACATACCAAATTTCATCAAAATCGGTTCGAAGTGGCAAATGTAGCCATCATCAGTGGACGGATTTTTTTCATTTTTTTTCTTCGATTTTTGGATTCCACGAACATTGAAACGTAAATTTTGCTAGTGTCATTATGGACTCTCTGAACTTTAAACTATTTTCTTCCCTTTTGTTTTCAAAGAGGAGACTTTCATTTTTTCATGTTTTCTTCAAAGGCCCTTTTCTTTCTAATTATAAATAATGACTGTCTGTGAGGGCTTTCTTTTCTACATTTTCTTTTAATCTTTTTAAAATGCAACCTTATACATACGTTGATTTTTTCATTCAAAACCTCTGAACTTTGAGACAGAAAAAAAATGTGTCAAGAGATTTCTTTGAATTCATTCTCTTTTGTTTTGTCTCTTTTGAAGATTCTGTATACCTACGTAAAAAGAATTTGGAATTGGAGCTTTCTGTTAAGTTAAGAAATTCTGTTGGAACAGCTCTGCACTGCATATATGGTGATATTGCTGATGTACAATCAATACGTATATATATCTATAACAATCTCAATGTAATGAAATATTTATGACTTAAACTAATTATGTAGACAAAACTGTGAGAAAAGATAGCAATAACCCCCCCAATTAAAAAAACTATGAAACCTAAAACTAGTTTTTCTAATTTTTGTAAAGAAAATCATGGAATTACTAAGAATTTCTTCCTATGCTCAGACAGGAAACGGCCATAACTTTAAATTAGGAAGAAAAACAGGCGTAGAGGGTTTGATGGTAAAATTCATAAAATTGATTGGTTTTAAGAAAATCAGAAAAGCCGTTCCCGTTGGATCACTAAGGTTAAGCAACGTCAAGCGAGGTTGTAGCATGTGGGTGTTCACGTGGATTCGCGCCCTTTTGATGTTGGATATTTTTCCGGCCCAACCCAGGCTGGGTGAGGTCAATGTGGGTAGCTTTTTTTCTAGCGAATGGAGGGTGAAACCCTCGTCTTGAATGACCAATAGATGTTTAACAGACGTTAAGCACACAAAAATCAGAAAGCAAGTTAGAATCGAGGATACATTGNGTGCACCATCCCTGATATATTTGACTAAATTTTAATTTGAACCGGTTCAACTTTTAAAGTATTCTCACAGCTTTTGTCTCGAGTTTCGTATTATTGGACACCCATGAGTACACCATCCCTGATATATTTGACTAAATTTTAATTTGAACCGGTTCAACTTTTAAGTATTCTCACACCTCTTGTCTCGAGTTTCGTATTATTGAACACCCATGAGTACACCATCACTGGAGTTTCGTTTTATTGAACAAAAAATTTTCCTTTTTGGGACTATTTTCACGAACAGTCCGTTAATAATCTGTTTATTTCGTAGTGACGAGATTGTAAGCTGCCCACCTATTTTTTCATTGAACTTGTGTAACCCAATCGACAACAATCTGTCTGCTCGAGCGCTATTACCTCATCTTGAATATCTGAGTGAGAAATTCCACAAGCGGGTTGTCGTTAGAAGGCAACTTTACTTCGAAAAACTCAAAAACAACTTTCAGCATAATTTCTACGAATTTGACTGAAAACCCTCTTTTAAGGCGGAGTTTTTCAAATTTTCCAAAAGGTACTTTTGATAGCAGATCATAACAAAGGATTGGAATTGTGAAAGGAGAAATATAAGAAAAACCCAAGGGCAACCTCCATTAATAATAATATTATATTGAGTTGAAATAACAAAAAATATAAAAAAGAAGAAGTCGGGGGAAAACGCGAGGGCGTTTATATGGAAAACGAAGGAAATGTAAACAGCGGAATTTAAAAAGCTGTAGAAAATGGAATAATATTTCTATTTTTTCTGCGAATGTATCAATCTATATGTATATTATGTACTCGTATATGCTTATATTACCCATGTTATTATACAGGGTGTGCCGTTTTAAGTAAACAGCTCAATTTATTCCGAAACCGTTGGAGTGACAAAAAAAATATTCTGACCGAATGTTCATAAAAAAGAGGGGGACGTATTTTGATAACCTTGGCTGACTTGTCAAGGTTGTCCTTCAAGGTCAGAAAAAGGTCAACTTAATTTTCTTAAATGAGACGACCAGAATTTTATTACATTTTCGGATTCCCCATTTAATTCTACGTTAATTTGACTATTCATGTTTTTCTTGAACTTTTTTCCACCAAATTTTGGGAATGTTTTTTTTAGTCTGACATACCCGTGTGGCATATTGAATGAAAACTCCCGTCATTTCCTATACGATGGTTTACTTTTATCACTTATTTGTTCATTTTATAAAAAAATCACTCTTGCAATACATTTCAATATGCAACACGGGTATGTCAGACCAAAAAAGTTCAACGAAAACATAAAGTGAATAGTCAAATGTACGTTGAATTAAATACGGAATCCGAAAATGTAATAAAATTCAGGTCGTCTCATTTAAGAAAATGAAGTTGACCTTCATCTGACCTTGAAGGACAACCTTGACAAGTCAGCCAAGGTAATCATAATACGTCTTTTTTATGAACATTCGGTCAGAATAATTTTTTTTGTCACTCTAACGGCTTCGGAATAAATTGAGATGGCCACTTAAAATGAGACAGACTGTGCAATATGTACCAGAAGTCCTAGCGGAGGCCCTGTAACTTTTGAATGGCTTGGAATTTTTGAATTCTGATTGATTGCTATTCGATTGGTGATAGTGAAATTCAGGATCGATTCCCAGAAATGGTATTTTTTAAACAAAAGATGCGATTTCTCAAGAATTTTAAATTGGTACAAATTTTATTTTTTAATATTAAAGTTGTAATAAAATAAGGACTAACTTTTCTTTACATTTAAAATAAATGGTACGGAAAACCGTTATTGGATGGCGAATCCCGGGATCAAAATTTCAGCCATTTTCGGGCGAGATCCCGGGATCGTAATCCCTAGGACCACTGAGCCATGAGACGTGGTAAATGTGTCTATTCGGCACAATATTTTAATTCAACTAAACAAATAACATTTACCTGAACTTTCGAATCTTTTGAAATAACTTGAACAAAATACCCATGAGAAGAAAAATTGATAAAATTCAAAGAAAAATATAATTTCATAAAAAAATATTGTCATTATTAAAAGAAAAAAAAATATCGAATTTAAATAAAAAGTTAGTTTGAATAATTTAACGTTCAGTTGTCAATATTGGAAAGCTGGAAATATACTGCTCCTGTTCATTATTTGAACTGTCAATGGTGGTTTGCGGGGGCGATGATGTTCTTCTAAAAATAATAACAATAGCAGCTTAAAACACAAAAAGGTACTTGTAATCTTTTTTTATTTTTTTTTTCCTGATAATTTAATGAAAAAAATTGACGTTAAATTTATATAAAATTTTCAGTTCAAAACGAAATTCTCATAAATTTAAATATGAAAAATAAATACTAAAAAAAAAAAAAAAAAAAAAAAAAAAAAAAAAAAAAANTAAAAAAAAAAAAAAAAACTTTTCTTAAAAAAGAAATTATATTATGTAATTGATTTTACCAAAATAAATGTGAAGTCTATTAAGGATGATTTGAGAGTAAGGGAAAAAAACAACATCACCAAGAACCATCTCTCACCACTCACCACAGCATTTCTATTTTAACTAAATCAATCAATACAATATTCGTTCAAAAGCATAGAACACCCTTTAAATAACTGAAAGAACACTTAAAAAATGAAAATCAAAAACAACAAAGAACTGAATAAACTAATAAAATATATAAAAAAAAATTATTAAAATAAATCATAATAAACAGAAGCAGAGAGAAAGAAAGAAAAGGTAGAAAGAGAGAGAGAGAGAGAGAGAGAGAGAGGCATAAAAAAGCAATAAAAACCTTTTCGAAGAACAATGAAAAAAAAATAATAATCTCGATGCAGTTTTAGGATATTCATAAAAAACGGGAACACAAAACATTGAGTAGTACATATTGTATATTGGACGTGTTATTTGAGTATTTATCAGGTTTTATAGGTCAATGAATGCAATATTTTTATCTCGGAAAATTGTGATTTTCCGAGAAAAGCTTTTTCTATTTGCAAAAGGATGCAATAACACTAATAGGTACTCATTTTGTGAAAATTTCAACAAGATATAAAACTTTTCTTTTCTGATATAGAACCTTAATAAAGCCAGCGTCTATGACGCATTGAATAAACCAGTTCTCGTTAAATCACTGAAGATAAGCAACGTCCAGCGATTGTGTCATACAGTCGTAGGTTTGCGTCCTCATGATGTTGACATTTTCCGGCCCAACAAAGAAAGGCTGGGTGAGGTCAATGTGGGTAGCTGGTTTGTAAATTTCCAGCGAATATATAAAAGACAAAATATAAAAAGCATTTAAGAAATTCAAATAAAATCTTAATGATATCGAAAATTGTTCAGAAAGATATAGTACAAGCTTAGATTTCGTCCATAGTGACGATGATAAGCACTAAGCAGGAATATGCGATCACATCACCGCAACCAAAATCTTCGAAAACAACTACAGTACAGACCGCAAGACATCGCGTAAGAAATCCTAAAGATATGAAAAAGGAAAAATAAATAAATAGTGAAATAGGTAAAACATTTCAATTTCTTCATGAAACAAAAAACTTAAAAATGCCTCTGTAAATGAAAAAAAAAAAAAAAAAAAAAAAAAAAAAAAAAAAAAAAAAAAAAAAAAAAAAAAAAACCCAAAAATATGAAGCCGCTGAACCTAAATATGAACACGATAAAATTCAAAACATCACACCAAGATAAATTATAAAGAGAATAAAGATAGGTACATAAGATGATCTGAATATAAAAAAAAGAGAACGCAACTAAAAGAGGATAATAAAAAAAACGAGAAGTTAAATGATTCTTTTGACAATAAGAAGACACAAGGGGACAAAACCAGACATGATGGAAAATTATTTGTGAAAGACTCAGCCCCCTCCTCTCTATCCATTAAGTCAGATTGACGAAATACTGTCATTAGAATAATTTTTATTATCAGTACAAAAGAAGAAGAGGAAGAAAAACAATAAGAGAACAAATTTATTTGTTTGGGATTGAGAACACAACGAGACTCTGAAGAAGAAGAAAGGGGGAGATAAAATGCCCGACAAAAAATAACAAGATAAGAGAAATCGAAGTCACTGAAGGCTATATATAAAAAAAATAGAAAAAACTATAAAAAGGACAGTATAAAAACGATATGAAAATGTTCACCGTTAAAGTACATTATTTTCTAATTCTTCGTACGTATCTATAAAAAGATAAAATAAAAATGAAGCTAAAACATCGTCGGTTGAAGGTGGAAAAAATAGCTCGATTTATGCCAAAAAAAAAGACTGCGAACTGGTGTATTCACACGTTGAATACACCAGTTCCCGTTCAATCCATGTGGGTGTCCTCGTGGGTTCGCCCCTTCGTAATGCTGGCTATTTTCCAGGGCTGGGAGAGGTCAATGTGGGTAGCTGGTTTGCAAGTTTCCATGTCTCGAATGACCAATCGATGTTAAAGAGACGTTATGAAAAAAACGAAATGATTGGCTTTTTTATTGTTATTGTACTGGTTCCAAATCTCTATTAAGGCTGTAATTATCACTGCGACCTTTGCTTAAATCTATTGTGACTAGTGGGGGTGGGGGGGTGGAGTCAGATTCAAACCAAAATCCTCCTAATTACGAATCCGTCGCATAAACCAACATAGATACTGATACTGTTATGGGCTTAGTCTTACTTTAAAGACGGACTAAATCTCATGTTTACGAAAATAGTCAGCTCTAATACTAATTTTACATCTTACTAGTCAAATGAAGAGCTCTGATTCTGTGCTCAGGGGAGTACGAAACTAGTCAGCTCCACTAACTTTACTCAAATGAAGAAATAGTATTTTCTTTACCTCATTAGATATATTTGTGTTAAAACTAACACAAATCACAATGCACTTGTTCATATCGAACCAACAGTCCGCCGCTCTTACCAACTGAGCTACTGAGGCTACTTGGAGAATAAAACGAAATATTTTATAATACCAACAGGTCTCTATTGAGACTGATTGAAATTAACACTGCGACCTTTGATTAGATCTATTATGAGCTAAGAACGAGTTATAAGCGGTTATACAAGAGTGAGAGCCACTCAGACTCGTACTTTTCTGAGATGAATAAGCCCTAACGATATCCATACACATATTTGGCTCAATAATAGGGAGTTGTCAGCCTCCTGGTGCGACACAATATAAAAATATAAAAAAATGATCTTGTCAACCCTTTTATAAAACGGTTAGCAGATCAAGAGAATCGATTTCTGATCAAACATTAATCATCATTAAGTAAGTGTTGCTTTGTTGATTGATTAATTATATCTCCCCTTTGACAAAAGTGTTCATTAACTCGAAACGTTTATAAGTCAGTCAAATCAAAGGTAAAATAATAATGGGAAATTTGATATGGTGTTTTATTTTCTTCAACAAATAAGTCTTCAAGCGCTCTCATCAAACTTATTGTCACAGTGGATTTTATTCTTCAAGTAAGGCGAAGTGATTTCTGCATACATTGTCACCAAACATCCGTCCCCTGTGGATATGAGGACTTAAAAAGAATACTTCCAAGGCACCCATTTGTGGACCCCGGGGGCTCGCGGTGTTGGAAAAAGATCTTCACTTCGTTCGACCAATTAACTTGTATTTTATTGCAAAATTGGCCATTGGCCACTGTCATAATTATTATTATTAACTTATTTATAAAGACAGTATCGATTCAAAAAAATGAATTGGTGGCGAGCTTTCAATAGTACCCAGACTATCATCGTCAGGCCGATGTTGACTCTACGGTGTTTAAAGTAGAAGTTTGAACACCGTTGAGTCAACATCGGCCTGACGATGATAGTCTGAGTACTATTGAAAGCTCGCCACCAATTGATTTTTAAGTCCATGCCAGTCTTAAAAGGTGACTAAAGGAAGGGTCGGAAACGATATCTTTTCCATTAGGCATGCAGAAAGCAAGGAGAAGCTACTGCTTTATCCGTGAGGATTCTCAAGTATCAACAACTCAAGGCGAATTGTTGCAACCATCCCCACAGCTGTCAACTTATGATGATAATGGGTAGCATCCTGCTTTTTCACTGCTGCCATTTTTGCTCCCATTTCGACCTTTGCTGCTCTCCATATAATTTCCTCTCCTGTCCCACACAATGTCTCTTACGAACATTTCCTGAATGTTTTTCTGACAGTTGTCTTACTTTTGGTGACCATTTTATTCTCGCATTTATTATCTTTTTATTCGTTAGTCCACAATAGAAATAAAAATGTCAAGAGAAAAGTGTGAGAGAGATAGATTTCAAAGCAGTTGTGAGGGCGACGTTGAGGTTTTTATGAAAATGAAGGAGGGTGGGGGGGGGAGGGTTAAAAGGGACAGTAATTGTAAATGATGGATATGTCTGAGGATTATGGGAATGAAAGTTGTGGTGGGGGAAGGCATATATCAACAAGCAAATCAACACCTACACAGACACGATATATGAGTGATGATGTGTGCAATAGGTAAATACAGACTATAGGATATGGCTGGAGAGGGGAATGAAAGCTGTGGTGGGGGAAGGCATATATCAACAAGCAAATCAACACCTACACAGACACGATATATGAGTGATGATGTGTGCAATAGGTAAATACAGACTATAGGATATGGCTGGAGAGGGGAATGAAAGCTGTGGTGGGGGAAGGCATATATCAACAAGCAAAGAGATATCCACTCTTTTACAGACAGACGCACAGGGACAAATGTTTAAAACCCGAGATTTGGGCTCTGGAGACCCCAAGAAGTGTTGTGGCATTAGAAACTCGACTTCGAAAATTTCAGCCCATTACAACAATTTCCTTTTTTAATAGGATAAGTAAAGTAAAAATAGTGAACAATAGAGCAAGTAAAATATCTAGTCAAACAACTTCTGTTTCAAACTGAGCTGGAATTGCACAACCATAAGCAAAATAGATTAACTTTGTGAAAAAAATGAGAATAGAAGGCTCTCACCACTCAAAATCAAGACGTGACAGATTTGTCTTTTGATGTGAAAAATCACAAGGGATGTAAAAGAAACTCGTCCAAACCGACAGACATTTGACAAGATGAGGGGGTGTGTCTGAAAGACAACATGTTTTCATCACTCATCCACCCTTTGATTTGTCTATCTCTCTCACTCACACATCAACGCACCCCATTCATTGACTGACCCAGGTAAACGTTATTGTCATTCAAAAATATATATGTCCTTCTCACTTGACAGGTTTGTGAAAAAAAAAGAACAAGAAAATTAACAAAGGCAATCAGTTTATTAACAGATTTTCCTGACTTGAATATTTCTGATGTTCTTGGATTTGAACGAGCTGGTTTGGCCAGGTGTCAATTTATTTTTCAGCTTAAACTTTACAAAAAAAAAAATATTTTTATTAGCAAATTTCTAGAGCACACACTTGATTGAACTGATGGGAAAAATTCAAATACAAATTCAATTATTTTACTGATGCTAAAATTATTCATTACCTTTTTTATAATTTTAAATTATTGTCACAAAATGCAATCAAATAAAAAAAAATCAAATATTCTTTCAGATTGTAGCAGAGGTTGGTTTTTTTGTGACATTTTGAAAGTTAAAAAAAAGTCAAGTTCTTTGTGATGAGGCCGAATGGGTTCCTCACAATTTTTGAGATATAACACAGATCCTCTGTTTTAAAAATTTCTTTAATCTTCTACCAAACCAAACATTTTTTCTCACATTAAAGAAACGCTACTTAATCTTTTGCACGAGGCCGTGCAGTCTGTACAGGTACACCCCGAAATCAAAAGCACGAAGTCATAAGACCCAAACGGAAATTGAACCCATGTCTCCCCAAATGGAAAGCCAGAGTGATACCTACCAGACCAGGTGGGGTGCTAAAAAGCTATATTTAACCCTACACTCAAAGACATCCTAAAGGTTTGACAGAAAACCTAATAGTTAGGCCAGTGCTAACGGAACCTCAATTATAGGGCAACCTGTAACTGCAAATCTTCTGCTTTACATGATTAATGGGTGCACTTTGATGCCTCATATAGGAGCATTCACACTACACAGTGACAATGCTCTCCGACGCTGGCGCCGCACAGTGATCTTCACAGTGATTTGACATGAAAAATTACGGAGAAAACACTGACGGGTGTTATTAAAATCACTGTGAGGTCACTGACACTTTCACTGTGTAGGGATGCGCCTTAAGTCGTCGACAGAATCTATGTGCAAACTAAATAATGACATTTATCAAACGAATTTGTCCGACTTT
This sequence comes from Pachypsylla venusta, assembly GCA_012654025.1. Taxonomy (NCBI): domain Eukaryota; kingdom Metazoa; phylum Arthropoda; class Insecta; order Hemiptera; family Aphalaridae; genus Pachypsylla; species Pachypsylla venusta. The sequence goes on along the minus strand of CM022879.1, from coordinate 29,776,007 downwards.
GATCAAATTATTTTTTCGTCAAAAAAAGTATGATCTAATACGGTACACAGAACTACGAGTAAGTAGTCTTTGCCAATGCTTTATCATAATACACAAAATTACTAAAATTTACGTTTCTCATGGGTGAGAAGCAACCTCCTGGTTACAAATACATCACTCCTAGCAACTCAGCTGGGATAAACGAACTCAAGAATACGACTACGGAAAAGCCATGGAACTTTTGAGTTCTTCTGAACTTTCAACTTTTGAATCCATAAAATCTCTTCCTTAATTTATGACACATAAATACTTAATGGGTGTAAAATTTACCACCTACCTATGTATGTTGGCGTACCGAAAGCTTTCAATTTTTAAAACTGTAAAATTTTGTGTTTCCAATTAGGGTAATGAAGCGGAATAGAGCCGCGGCAGTCAATATCAGAAGAATGGGTTGCTAATGATTTGAAAATAAATGAGCTGCCCATTCTCCCTTTTTGAGCAGACATTTTTGACCCCCCCCCCTTTTTTTTTAAGCTACGTTTTTAGGATGTTTATGAAAATTGCATGAATTAGAAAAATAAATTTTGCTGTATCCACGTATAGCTACTAAGAAAAACCCACTCTTAGCACATTACCTAATATCCGTGATGTACTGACTACGATTGACGTTTCTTTAAAGGAACGTTCATAATAAGCAGTGACAATGACATTGCCGGCAAGTTATTCCCGCTGATCGCAAGCTCACAGTAATGCACTGTCACTTGCTTTGGCGGTCACGTCACAGTCACTGTTTAGTGTTACTTAAATCAGATTAAACCTGATAGGAATAGTGCAATTTTCCCTATAATTCCTGAGATAGCATTCAGCAACACATTAGCGTTTTGAATAAGATAGCATTCAGCAACACATTACGTTTTGAATAAGATAGCATTCAGCAACACATTAGCGTTTTGAATAAGATAGCATTCAGCAACACATTAGCGTTTTGAATAAGATAGCATTCAGCAACACATTAGCGTTTTGAATAAGACAGGCTTTCAGTATGCTATACAGCTCCTAACATGTAATTGTAATAGCCTCCCCTATGACCCAAAAAATAGGTCCTTATACACTTGGAATGTGTTGATTTTTCGATACCTTTTCCCATTTGAACTTTGTTTTTTGTTCAAACAATTCCTCATATCCACAAATACACAACTTCCACTTTTTGACTGAAGGAAGTGAAGTCTAGCTGTAATATTACGATTTAAATATAAACATCTGTTCGTCAGCGCGTTCCGAGATAACTCTTTAACGCCTTGTCCGAATTTGAAAATTGGTATGGACATTTATAATGTTCATAGAATTTGCTGATTATTTGTATCGGGCAATCTAGACCCTCAAGATTCCGATGTTAAGGGATTGTTTATTTGGCCGATAATGCCGATATCCAACACTCGTGTCTTGTCCCGGCGTTTTCTTCTTCGATCTGAGTGGTATATGTACATCATTCCCACACTGTTTAAGAGTACTCTGTTTATATTCGTCCTAATCTTTGGTTCGGATTCTCCACTTTTCCGTCGTTATGATTCTAATTACTCCGTGAGCACTAACGCGAAAAAAGAACGCCCTCATGGTTGCCATTTTAACTGAGTGAAGTCTATACTGAACTACGCATATTACATAACTTAGTCTAATATTTTCTCTACTGTAAAACTGAATTTTATAAAATTGCCATAAAAATCGGGTAATTTTGTTTGCCCGTCCGTGAAGGCTTCAGATATAAAAGAGGTCCACACATATTTTAGTGCCATTGAATCCCATTATTTTTTGCTTCATCACACAATCAACATTGCACAGAAGCCAATTATAAAATTCAACTGATTTGTCACTCAAGAAAATAAGAGAAAAAAATCATCTTATTTTTTACGATTTTTGTTGTTTTTATGAACCATCCATCTGTCATATAAAATAATGATTTCTCTCTAATGATGACGCAGCGAGAAGTAAGGGAGACCAGACCAGCATAATACATCCCTTGAGATCAAAATATTTTCATTTATTGGCTCAGCTCACTTTTTATTACCTTTTGCCTTTGCAAGGGGGGATGACGATTATTTACACAAATTTAAAGGTAACAATATTTTTACGATGGGAAAAAAATGCATCAGTGAACAAAAATGCAATTCAAAATGCAAATATATACTTAGCAAACGGAACCCGGTGCATTACAAGCTATCAAAAGATTTGTGAAATCGATCAAATTTTAAATATCAGCAGCCAACGCGTTTATCTTGTTAAATTGTTACAGAAGACTTTTTCTCAAATTTATTGAAGCTTTTTTTTTTTTTTGGTTTAACGTTTCTTAACCATCAATTGGTCATTCGGGACGGTGGTTTTATCCGTTGAACATCCAGAATCGGGGCGTAAACCCACGTAGTCACGACCCAAATAAAACCTCAGCTAGCGTCTATGGTACGTTGAATACACCAGTTCACGTTAGATCAGCAGTGAAGTTAAGGAACGTCCAGCAAGGTTGTACCATGTGGGTGTCCGCGTGGGTTCGCGCGCTCTGAAGATGCTGGCTTTTTTCCGACCCAACCCAGGCTGTCTGAGCTCAATGTGGGTAGCTGGTTTTGCAAGTTTCCGGCGAATGAAGGGTAAACCCCCGTCTTGAATGACCAAAATAGATGTTAAAAAGACGTTACACCAAATTTTTTTTTTTTTTTTTTTAAAAAAAAAACTCGCAAATAAATTTCGAGAAATTGACACTGGCTGTTGAAAGCCTCTTTATCATCTAATATTGGTCATTCAAAACTAATTGGAGGGTAAAACGGGGGGTTTACCTCCATTCCCTGAAAACATGCTACCCAAAATGGCCTCACTCAGCCTGGAAATTGAGTCAAGAATAGCAAAACCTACGTTGGTCACCCAGTAAATAAAACATCCCTGGACGTTGCTCAACTTCAGTAATCGTACGGAAACAACCTGCCATGGACATATACTTAACTCCCAATCATCTAGGGACAACGGCTCGACATTTGTGAGTCCTAATTCGACGTTCATTCCTATCAATTTTCTTTTACAGTTTTGGTAACATGGGTTGGTGGTGTATAGTAGTGAGATATTCTAACTGGTAAACAGTTGGGCTTAAACCCAGCCAACCCATGGAAGTTTAAACCCAGCCAACCCATGGAATTTTATCCTTAATTATTTTGGGGACTTGATATGATGCCTCTGGCTTCCCTGCTTTGGGGGTTTGCAGATATTTCTGAACAGAAACACTACCAGCAATAGGAAAACTCTGCCAAGAAAGGTGGATTAGCTATAGGCCCAGCGAAAGCGAATGGTTTATTGTCTTTGGCTTAAAAAGTCCAGTCCAATTATTGTGTTTTAGACATACATGTAGTATATGAATGTCCCTGCACATTATAATTTCAGTTTCATATGAATTTCTTGCTATTGTGGTATTATTCCAATCACCAGTCTATGACAAGGTAATAGGGTTGTTTTGTTTCAATCACAACATATCACGCCCAAAGTATTTTGCTTAAATCATTTGTGTGATATGATGCCTCTGGCTTCCCTGCATTGGTGGTCTGCAGATATTTCTGAACAGAAACACTACCAGCAGTAGGAAAACTCTGCCAAGAAAGGTGGATTAGCTATGGGCCCAGCGAAAGCGAATGGTTTATTGTCTTTGGCTTGAAAAGTCCAGTCCAATTATTGTGTTTTAGACATACATGTAGTATATGAATGTCCCTGCACATTATAATTTCAGTTTCATATCAATTTCTTGTTATTGTGGTATTATTCCAATCACTGGTCTATGACAAGGTAATAGGGTTGTTTTGCTTCAATCACAACATATCACGCCCAAAGTATTTTGCTTAAATCATTTGTGTGATATGATGCCTCTGGCTTCCCTGCTTTGGTAGTCTGCAGATATTTCTGAACAAAAACACTACCAGCAATAGGAAAACTCTGCCAAGAAAGGTGGATTAGCTATAGGCCCAGCGAAAGCGAATGGTTTATTGTCTTTGGCTTGAAAAGTCCAGTCCAATTATTGTGTTTTAGACATACATGTAGTATATGAATGTCCCTGCACATTATAATTTCAGTTTCATATCAATTTCTTGCTATTGTGGTATTATTCCAATCACCGGTCTATGACAAGGTAATAGGGTTGTTTTGCTTCAATCACAACATATCACGCCCAAAGTATTTTGCTTAAATCATTTGTGTGATATGATGCCTCTGGCTTCCCTACATTGGTGGTCTGCAGATATTTACTGATACTGAACAGAAACACTACCAGCAATAGGAAAACTCTGCCAAGGTAGGTGGATTAGCTACAGGCCCAGCAAAAGCGAATGGTTTATTGTCTTTGGCTTGAAAAGTGTAGTCCAATTATTGTGTTTTAGACATACATGTAGTATATGTATGTCCAATACATAATAAATATTTACCAAAGAGAACAAATAAATATGACATATTAGACAATGTTGATGACCCAACTTCCCAAATATCTTTCCAATGGAATGCTTTTGGATGATAGGACATATAGAGGGGGACTAGACTTGAAGTAAACAGTAAAAGAAGCAGAGAGAGGGAGGGAGGGGGAGAGAGAGGGAGGGAGAGAGAGAAGGGTGGGTCTGACACCCTGTGACAGTTAGACAGACTTTGGCGAAAGCTTTATTTATTTTTTCAGTCTTATTCCAATAGAGAACCATGGAAAATAAAAACTTCATGTTGCTGAGAAATGACATACTTCCCAGAGATATCCCTTCCCAAAATGTCAAAACCATGAGAGAAATATTTATCCTTCCCAAACTATATTTACCCTGCAAGATACCATTTTAATTTTCAATCTTATTCCAATAGAGAACCATGGAAAATAAAAACTTCAAGTTGCTGAGAAATGATATACTTCCCAGAGCTATCCCTTCCCAAAATGTCAAAACCATGAGAGAAATATTTATCCTTCCCAAAGTCATAAAATGTAAAATAGATGAAAATGAAAAGGCAAGCCGTGAAACTTTGTGGAACAACTTCGTCAGCAAAAAAAGAGAATATACTCATTTGACTTGTAACGAAAGTCTTGACTTGAAAATTTCAAAATATTTAGATAAAAAAAACATGCTGAAGAAACCGGGGGAGGGTTGGGGGATTAGGAGGGTGTACATTAATTTAACCCTCTGCAGAGACATTTCAGTTCAAATTGAGGTGAAAATAGAGTTGATAAAATCGTAAAGATAAAACCTTGCAGCGTAAATAGATTTTCTTTCTTTACGAAGAACATAAATAACTATTTGGTACGGTTTCCAGGGGTACTTAATTCTCGAAAAGATTTATGGCGTGTCAACTAGGCAACCCACACTTGACCCTCAGACAGAGGCGAACTTAGCTGAGAGAGGCGAGAAGATACTATTAGATTGAACTGAAATACAGCCATTTGGCGTCTTGTTGATTTANAAACCGGGGGAGGGTTGGGGGATTAGGAGGGTGTACATTAATTTAACCCTCTGCAGAGACATTTCAGTTCAAATTGAGGTGAAAATAGAGTTGATAAAATCGTAAAGATAAAACCTTGCAGCGTAAATAGATTTTCTTTCTTTACGAAGAACATAAATAACTATTTGGTACGGTTTCCAGGGGTACTTAATTCTCGAAAAGATTTATGGCGTGTCAACTAGGCAATCCACACTTGACCCTCAGACAGAGGCGAACTTAGCTGAGAGAGGCGGGAAGATACTATTAGATTGAATTGAAATACAGCCATTAGGCGTCCTCTTGATTTATCAACGGCTAATCATATCTTCTGACGAAGGTGAATGTACCCTAAAAAGTCACCCGTTGTTGATATGGTCGGGTCTTTTTGTTTCTTCTGAATTTATTTGACGTGGGTTTTAGTTTGTGTAGAAAATCTCAAACGCGAAGAAAAAACATGGAAAACAATAATGTTCTCCTTTGGTATGTCCTTTTCAACTTTGCCCTTTATGCATCTGGAATGTGGAATTTTTTTTTTAAAAAGAAAATATGATTTGAATTTTTTTTCTAGTTTTGTTCTTTGCTTCCGAAATTGGAGTTGATGGTTATGTAAGAGTATCCGAAAAAAAAAAAAAAAAAAAAAAAAAAAAAAAAAAAAAAAAAACTAAGCCTGTTAAGCCAAATGCTTGTCCCAATGGAATTTCGTACTTGGATTCGAACTAACAAGTTCCATGTTACGAATCTCTCCATAAATGAGCTACTCTGAAGTTGTGAAGATAGCCGAAATAGGAGATTATGATTAGAATTGGGATCGCACGATGTGATATTTTTTTTGGAACCGCTTTCGCACTCCTTTTTAGGGCCATGCCTTTCTGGAAACGAGAAAACACGATCGGAAAATTTTCGCTCCGGGCGGGATTCGAACCCACACACAACCTCCGCCGATCAAGATATAAATTGTATAGATGTATGTGATAGCTGTATTTGATGATGCAGTTCATTGAAAGGGTATTAGGATATTCCTTGGATAAACCTCGCGTAGTTGTTAAAAAGCGGTGTTGTCCCCTGTTGTTCTAAAATCAAGCCATCGCTCTATCTTTTCTTGTTAACGTTATAGTCAACGTCTTTTTTGAGAAGCTCATGCTACTTCGAGGCAGAAGAGGCAAATCCGCAGTTGGACCTCGCGTTGTTGTATAAATTGGTGCTGTGCATAGGGTTAACATCAGATGGAAATAGAACAGGACATTTCGCATGAAAAAGCCGGAATAAAACAGGACGTGTCTATTTATGATATAAAAAAGTAGTTTTACGTACGAGCAATACAGTGGTTTGTAAATTGTTGTCATAAACTTACAACTACTGCCCTTACTATTCAGAGCTCTGCACTCTGAATATCACCTCAACCCACACTACCTACATTTCTGGACGTGCTATTTTTATACGAGTGATTTCAGACTTTTAAAAAGTATTTTTGTGAAGCAGGACATTTTTCATTATTTTCTAAAGCAGGTAGGACATAAAAAAGCAGGACATACCAAATCCTTACGTCTGGTAACTGTTGCCATGTCACTAACTCAAGTATCGTAACATTTCATGTATGTACTCTCGCTCAATTTTCATTCTGGCTCAAGTTGTAGCGCAAACAATATACTGTAAAGTACAAGTATAATTTAGACATTACTGAGCTGGAGACACTTCAAGCTGAACATTTTCCGTGAAGAGCTCTCGAAACTCGAAACTGATGTTTTTGTTCAACAACCAATACACAATGAGGATATTTTTTTGGGGTTATAATACCCTATAAGTACCCATTCATATAAGAGAAAAATATAAAGATTGCTCGTCAGCTTAAAATTTCTTGTCCCCCTCCTCGGAAAAAACAAAGAGCTGACACAAAATCTAAGTATATGCATTTTTTATTCAAATGTTTTCTATACTTTGTAATAGGTTTTGTAATTGACGATGTCAAGTTTTCAATGCCAAAACACGTTTCGAGGCTCTGGGGCCCAAATGATTTACAGCCATTGGTCCGTGTATGTGTGTCTGTGATCAAGATATCTCATGAACGGTAAGCGATAGAGACTTGAAATTTGGCGTGTATGTCAATTTTATGCCAAGAACGAAACACTAAAAAGAGAAAGCTATAGGGCTTGAAATTTGGTGTCTAGTACATTAAATTACAAAAATATCAATTTTATGAATTTCATAATTTGATACTTAATGGTTGTTTCACCAATTCAGCCTCAAGGGAAGACAATTTGATTAGTATGGCAATGGTGGACGCATCACAAAACTTTTAATCATATGTCCTGTGGGAAGCATATTGTTCACAAACAACTGACTGGGCTCTGCTGACATCAAAGNTTGTTTCACCAATTCAGCCTCAAGGGAAGACAATTTGATTAGTATGGCAATGGTGGACGCATCACAAAACTTTTAATCATATGTCCTGTGGGAAGCATATTGTTCACAAACAAACAGACACACACACACAAAGACCACTGACTGGGCTCTGCTGACCTCAAAACGTGTTTTGGCATTGAAAACTCGACATCAAAAATTTCAGTCAATTACTATATCTTTTTTTATAGATGAAGAAAGTCGTGTGGTGTTCACATCAGATTTTGTATTTTGTCGTAAGTACGTACTGACTCAGGTATGTTTTATGTATTGTTGAATTGGGGAGTGCAAAGTCAGTCTTATAGTAATGCGAACGCGGTTCCAGGCCAAATGTATGCCCTGGACAGTTTAACTCTTTTCCTCTAGAAATTTGACTCAAAAGTCCGTTCTTATGATCCATTTTTTTTTTTTTTTTTTTTTTAAGAAAAAACTGTGAATGGGAGAGAAAAAAAAACGTGGGTTTATGAAAATGTATATACATTAAAAATGGCTATTAGCAAGAGAAGATAGTGCTAAATTGCTGACTTAATGGTGGGTTAATGCTGATGGAAAGGAATTGCGATAAATTAGCTGAAGAATGAATAGCAGGAACAATTTAAAATGAAAGAGAGGGAGAGAAATGCCACAAAAGAGAGACAAAAAACCAATACCTCTTTTTTTATTTGTCTTTTAAGAAAAAAGAAAATGTCTGAGGTCATGAATTTGACTTCGGTCACATGGGGCCAATATTTTGTGCGATAAAAACACCGTTCTCTTTTTTCCTTCGGTGACAAAAATTTTCCCACACCAAAGATGCATGAGTGACGTATCAATCGAAAGGTCTCATCAATCTGGGTCAAATAGTGCAATGTAAAAAAATTTCGAACATTAGACCATGATAGCCTATGCATCCACTTTGTCCTAAAATTTCGTTTTTTTTTTTGTTTTTTTTTGTTTTTTTGATTGATGCCATTCGATTCAGAATGTCGAAACCTTTAGATATACAGTATGTCCCAGAAGTCCTGCCCGGTGTCCATAACTTTTGATAAGAGTGGCTCAAAAAAGGTTTTCCATCTACGTAAGTAATAAAAATAACAACTTTTAAGTTATCAGTGCCGTAGGTTGGGAAAAGCAAATGTCGTAATTCTACCAGAGGTTAAAATGACGACTTTTGGAAAACGGCCATTTTGGTATAGAAGGTCTGAAGTAAGTATATGATTTAATACTTAAAATGGGGAGAGGCCTCAATAAGGAACCATTTTAGCAAAAAAAAATAATTACTAACTCTCACACTCATTTACAACAGGGCCGTATTAATGTGAAGATTTCAATAGAAAAACTACATATTAAGCATTAATATGAGGCCACTCCCCATTTTAAGTGTTAAATCATATACTTACTTCAGACCTTCTATCCCAAAATGGCCGTTTTCTAAAAGTCGTCATTTTAACCTCTGGTAGAAATACGAGATTTGCTTTTCCCGACCTGCGGCACTGATAAAATTTAAAAGTTGTTATTTTTATTACTTATGTAGATGGAAAACCTTTTTGTAGCCACTCTTAACGAATTTCTACATGAAAATAATATTCGGTTTTCATTATACAAGGTGTAACATGTTTTGGTTTTGAACCCCTCTGGATTCGCCCCTGATTATTTTTTTTGAAAAAACAAAAATGGGGATATTCCTTAATTTATTGTCACTTTTATTTTTCAAAAAAATATTTGTACCATTCCATTTAAATTTTCCGAGAATTCGACTCTTTGTGTCAAAAAAAGCCACTTCCGGTATTCGAACCTGGATATTGATATTACCATTCGAATGGCCATGGGCCCTTTTCTATCCAAAGAAACAAACAGAATTCAAAAATTCCAAGCTGTTCAAAAGTTATGGACACCGGGCAGGACTTCTGGGACATACTGTATACGTCACACAATCATGATTAAACGGAAGTTGACCTTGAAATAACCTTGACAGATATATCAAGGACAACAGAATATGTTCCTAGATATCGTGACGTTTTGGAGAGTATAGAGTTTTTGGATTACATATTTTGTTGGATCGTCCTGTATATTTTGATAATTTACCGGCAGATGACCTTGAAATAACCTTGACAGATATATCAAGGACAGAGCTCTATGTTCCTTAATATCGTGACGTTTTGGAGAGTATAGAGTTTTTGGATTACATATTTTGTTGGAATCGTCCTGTATATTTTGATCATTTGCTGGCAGATGACCTTGAAATAACCTTGACAGATATATCAAGGACAGCACAATATGTTCCTTGATATCGTGACGTTTAAAAATCTATACTGTCCAGTATAGATTTTTTGGATTACATATTTCGTTGACTCATCCTGTATATAGTTTGATCATTTGCCGGCTGCCTCATGATATATATCTTAAGCGNTCAAGGACAGCACAATATGTTCCTTGATATCGTGACGTTTTGGAGAGTAGCTTTTTTGGATTACATATATTGTTGGGATCGTCCTGTATATTTTGATCATTTGCCGGCAGATGACCTTGAAATAACCTTGACAGATCAAGGACAGCACAATATGTTCCTTGATATCGTGACGTTTCGGAGAGTAGCTTTTTTGGATTACATATTTCGTTGACTCATCCTGTATATTGTTTGATCATTTGCCGGCTGCCTCATGATATATATCTTAAGCGTGGCATAATTAATTAATTATATTTTTTTTCTCCTGTAAATTTTTCCACAAATTAATTGACAAATGAATAATTTAAGGAAAAATTTAAGAAAGGGAAATCTCGCAAGAAATAGAAGTAAAATCCCACTTTCATCTTCTCCTAACAGTAAAAGTTCGGTGAGAAGATCACCGCACTTTCCTTATCTATTAAAAAAGAACATATTGTGTTGGGCTGAAATTTTCGATGTCGAGAGTGCAAATCTCGAGTTTTGGCCATTGGTCTGTGTGTTGTGAACAAAATGTCTCAGCAGTATTTGTCGTATTCTATAATCAACATACATACCAAATTTCAAGTATCTGGCACCGTTCTCTTTCCAGGTAGGTTCGTTCTTTTTCCAGGCAGGATTCGCGACAACCGCTAAAAACCACCAACGGTAGATTAAATTACAACCAAATGTGTCTTTGCACATTCAATGCACAAAAGTAATATGACTAGGCACCAAATTTCAAGCTCTAGCTCTTACCGCTCTCATTTTAGGCGGTATTAATTAAAGCCGCTAAAGAGCGGCAAACTTCGATTTCAAGCAAAAGTTTCGTGGTACGTTCCAAACATAAAAATGACATCTTCATATGAAATCTCAATTCTCTATCAATTACCGTTTTCGAGATATCTTGTTTACAGGCAGATGGACACACACACGAACCAATGGCTGCAACTCGAGATTTGGGCTGTATGGACCTCAAAACGTGCTTTGGCATTGAAAACTCGACATGGAAAATTTCAGCCCAATACAATACTTTCCTTCTTTTAGGATAAGGAAAGTAAAAGGAGGGATTTTTTCTTTGAAAGATTTGATAAAATGAACCAGAAAGAAGCAAGAAGCAAGATTAAAAGCAAAAACCAGAAGAATGGAATAGACAACTCAGATAATCCTTTGCAAAGGGAGAGAAGATAATTCACCACAACATATAATATATATATATAGTTTAAATTAAATTGGTGTAGCTTTACTAATGGCGGGCCGTCTACAGGGGGGCTTTCTCAGAAATATGGATGATTATGGATTTAGTACTTATGCAGGCCACCGAGGAGAGCAAGCCAGCTTCATTAGGTGACGGTACAAAGACCGAGTAAATACAGAAGGTTTGGTGTTAAGAAATGTAGCCACCGAGGGGAGCTTCATTAGGTGACGGCACTAAGACCGTGTAAATACAGAAGGTTTGGTGTTAAGAAATGTAGCCACCGAGGGGAGCAAGCCAGCTTCATTAGGTGACGGTACAAAGACCGAGTAAATACAGTAGGTTTGGTGTTAAGAAATGTAGCCACCGAGGGGAGCAAGCCAGCTTATTTAGGTGGGGGTACTAAGCCCGTGTAAATACAGAAGGCTTGGTGTTAAGAAATGTAGCCACCGAGGGGAGCAAGCCAGCTTCATTAGGTGGGGGTACTAAGACCGTGTAAATACAGAAGGTTTGGTGTTAAGAAATGTAGCCACCGAGGGGAGCAAGCCAGCTTCATTAGGTGACGGTCCTAAGCCCGTGTAAATANAAATAGTTTGGTACCGATAGTAAGATAAGCCTCCAAATAGTTTGGTACCGATAGTAAGATAAGCCTCCAAATAGTTTGGTACCGATAGTAAGATAAGCCTCCAAATAGTTTGGTACCGATAGTAAGATAAGCCTCCAAATAGTTTGGTACCGATAGTAAGATAAGCCTCCAAATAGTTTGGTACCGATAGTAAGATAAGCCTCCAAATAGTTTGGTACCGATAGTAAGATAAGCCTCCAAATAGTTTGGTACCGATAGTAAGATAAGCCTCCAAATAGTTTGGTACCGATAGTAAGATAAGCCTCCAAATAGTTTGGTACCGATAGTAAGATAAGCCTCCAAATAGTTTGGTACCGATAGTAAGATAAGCCTCCAAATAGTTTGGTACCGATAGTAAGATAAGCCTCCAAATAGTTTGGTACCGATAGTAAGATAAGCCTCCAAATAGTTTGGTACCGATAGTAAGATAAGCCTCCAAATAGTTTGGTACCGATAGTAAGATAAGCCTCCAAATAGTTTGGTACCGATAGTAAGATAAGCCTCCAAATAGTTTGGTACCGATAGTAAGATAAGCCTCCAAATAGTTTGGTACCGATAGTAAGATAAGCCTCCAAATAGTTTGGTACCGATAGTAAGATAAGCCTCCAAATAGTTTGGTACCGATAGTAAGATAAGCCTCCAAATAGTTTGGTACCGATAGTAAGATAAGCCTCCAAATAGTTTGGTACCGATAGTAAGATAAGCCTCCAAATAGTTTGGTACCGATAGTAAGATAAGCCTCCAAATAGTTTGGTACCGATAGTAAGATAAGCCTCCAAATAGTTTGGTACCGATAGTAAGATAAGCCTCCAAATAGTTTGGTACCGATAGTAAGATAAGCCTCCAAATAGTTTGGTACCGATAGTAAGATAAGCCTCCAAATAGTTTGGTACCGATAGTAAGATAAGCCTCCAAATAGTTTGGTACCGATAGTAAGATAAGCCTCCAAATAGTTTGGTACCGATAGTAAGATAAGCCTCCAAATAGTTTGGTACCGATAGTAAGATAAGCCTCCAAATAGTTTGGTACCGATAGTAAGATAAGCCTCCAAATAGTTTGGTACCGATAGTAAGATAAGCCTCCAAATAGTTTGGTACCGATAGTAAGATAAGCCTCCAAATAGTTTGGTACCGATAGTAAGATAAGCCTCCAAATAGTTTGGTACCGATAGTAAGATAAGCCTCCAAATAGTTTGGTACCGATAGTAAGATAAGCCTCCAAATAGTTTGGTACCGATAGTAAGATAAGCCTCCAAATAGTTTGGTACCGATAGTAAGATAAGCCTCCAAATAGTTTGGTACCGATAGTAAGATAAGCCTCCAAATAGTTTGGTACCGATAGTAAGATAAGCCTCCAAATAGTTTGGTACCGATAGTAAGATAAGCCTCCAAATAGTTTGGTACCGATAGTAAGATAAGCCTCCAAATAGTTTGGTACCGATAGTAAGATAAGCCTCCAAATAGTTTGGTACCGATAGTAAGATAAGCCTCCAAATAGTTTGGTACCGATAGTAAGATAAGCCTCCAAATAGTTTGGTACCGATAGTAAGATAAGCCTCCAAATAGTTTGGTACCGATAGTAAGATAAGCCTCCAAATAGTTTGGTACCGATAGTAAGATAAGCCTCCAAATAGTTTGGTACCGATAGTAAGATAAGCCTCCAAATAGTTTGGTACCGATAGTAAGATAAGCCTCCAAATAGTTTGGTACCGATAGTAAGATAAGCCTCCAAATAGTTTGGTACCGATAGTAAGATAAGCCTCCAAATAGTTTGGTACCGATAGTAAGATAAGCCTCCAAATAGTTTGGTACCGATAGTAAGATAAGCCTCCAAATAGTTTGGTACCGATAGTAAGATAAGCCTCCAAATAGTTTGGTACCGATAGTAAGATAAGCCTCCAAATAGTTTGGTACCGATAGTAAGATAAGCCTCCAAATAGTTTGGTACCGATAGTAAGATAAGCCTCCAAATAGTTTGGTACCGATAGTAAGATAAGCCTCCAAATAATTTGGTACCGATAGTAAGATAAGCCTCCAAATAGTTTGTTACCGATAGTAAGATAAGCCTCCAAATAATTTGGTACCGATAGTAAGATAAGTCTCCAAAAATTATTTATAACTAATGAATCAAATTACTTCTCCGTTATGTCCAAAGATTTGGTACCGATTGATAAGGTAGATTTTTTTCAATTAGCGTTAACAAGAAATAAAATTTATCTTTTAATATTAATATTAATTTTCGTGGAATAGACTTTATCATGACGAAAAATTCAAATTCAAATACAATTCTGTCGTAACAAAAAATGAATAGGTACACATTGAATGTTTTTTTTTTTTTTTTTTTGATTTTTGNGGGGGGGGGGGGGGATATACTCACGATTCTGCAGAACCACCGAAAAAAATAATTAGAGAATAAATTCAAATAGTATCACTGACTGATGTTTTTTTTATCACAATACAAAATAATGTAACTGAAAAAGAATTTGAAAATTTATATTTATTTACGTAATAAAAAGTCGAAAAACAAACAGAACCGATAGTTCGGGAACAGCAACACTGACTAAAATTCGAACCCCGCGCCATGCAGTCTGTGTCTCAAAAAAAGGAATAAAAAGCACACACGCGCACCCACACACACCGGGAGTTGGGAGTAAAATAGGAGAGCGAGGGGATTGTAGGTAAAGATGAGAAAGTTATACTCGGAGGTTGGGAGGGGAGGAGGGGGTTCTTTCTATTAATGTAGAGGGATAAGAAAAGAAATGGATTATAGTGCCCTTCAAATGAGAGAAAGAATACTCCTTTGAAATGAGCTCTGTGTATTGCATTGTAAAGTACTTCTTTAACCTTTTTCTTACCTCATAAAAAGTACTAGCATCAGGTACCGCTTTCTACGACGCTCGGCAAATTAAGAGACAATGTGCTATCGCGGAATTTTAAATACGAATATGCAACTAAATTCTGACAAAGCAGAAAACATCTTTTCAACATAACTTAAAAACAATCGGGACGTACGGTTTGTAACAGCTGATATACACATTAGACCTGAGGACAGTATCTGTGCTAATGCGTACCCATGTGGGGCCCTCTAATACGGGAGGGCTCTCGGCGGGCCACAAACGATGTGCTCTTTTCCAAGACTCAAAAACATAAAAAAAAAATCTGGTGTGAACATCACACGACTTTCCTTATCTATAAAAAGAAGAAGAAAGTATTGTAATGGGCTGAAATTTTCGATGTCGTACTTTCAATACCAAAACACGGTTTGAAGTCCCCAGAGCAGAAACATAATTATATGTATATTACACTTCAACCTGAGTTGTATTTTTCAATTTCTTATATGAAATTGATATGAATTGGCACCAAATTTCAAGTTCTAGCTAACCGCCAAAAAGCGGTCTTCAACCGCTAATTAGGATAAGGAAAGTAAAAACATTGCCAGCAATCTCGACGTCGTCCAGCGATCTGCGATTTGAAGATCAGTCGATAATTTCAGGCGATCCACCAAGTTTACGGCAATCTGAACATCGCTTGTCAACCAGACTGCCAATTGTGTGGCGTCAAGCGACCGTCATGGGCGATATCCGAGGTCCGCGCATGCGCATTACTCTTGTCATCCCCCAGTTATTGTTGTCAGACAGCACGTGTTTTTTATATATGGCGTTGTGTTCTTGCTTGATTGAAACGAGATTGCTTGCTTGATTGCTTTGACAAAAAGACACCTTTCGACCGGCAATCTGATTGCCAGCAATCAGATTGCTGGTCAATGAGCGACCGCGTCGCCTAATGTATGGGTAGCTTAAAAAATAATTGAAATTTCTTTTTTAATTCACTTGATTAGCAACCCTGCTTTCAGTATGTTATATCCGGATAATCTACTTTTTGTCTAACGCTCGAATATCGACGTTTGTTTTCATAATATGCAGGAGGGGGGGGGGTGAAAAGTCTAGTCTCTTCATTACCTGAGGAGGAACACCAGATTCATTAGAAAGTAACTCAAAGGTTCGAGAACATTATGCACAGAGTATATGCATATCACTGGAGGCTCATTTTAATCACTTCTACTATTCTTGGTGCGATATAGACGTAAAATTTTAATCCAACTTTACATTCGAATACCTACATTTCGCCCGTTAGGAAACGTGTTAAAAAATCTTTCTCTGAGGGAAATTTCGTAACCTTTCGAATACCTACATTTCGCCCGTTAGGAAACGTGTTCAAAAATCTTTCTCTGAGGGAAATTTCGTAACCTTTATGTCAATGTGCAGTCGTGTGCTCCTACTTGTCAAAAAGTATATGTATGCAAACAATAAAAAAGATGGTTCTGACAGCCATCAGTATCGGATACAGGTCTTATGGATTTCACTTGGAAAAATAACGCCCGGAGAAAATGATGAATGTTGAGTGAGATACAAGGAAGTGAACACATATCCTTTGAACTTTTGGTGTGGGTTAGGAACATGGATGGGCGGTGGGCGCGGCAGAACCTGCTTGAATTTAGCAACAAATGTTACGGTGCTCTGAGACAGCATTGCCAATCTTATAGCATACCAAACATCCTTGCTTATAAACAAAGATCAGCTAACTACCATAAGAAGTATGAGAAATCGCAGATCAAGCAATCTCTGCGGACTCACATAGGACAATGTGTATTTTGGTCTATTATTTTCAATAATGAACCTTTGGTATTGGCAGAGTTTTTTTTTTATTTGAAAGAAAACACCAATTTAATCAAAAATGCAAAGAGTAAAAAAAACAACGTTTTTTGGATCGAAAACATAAGAGGAACAGACCGAAAGCCAGCTTCATTAGGCCACGCTCCTAAGCCCGTGTAAATAAATAAAAGGTTTGGTGTTAGAAAGGACATCATCCAGCCTTTAAAATAGTGCAAATATGAAAAGTCACCAGAAAAATGCAGTTTCTATGCATACTTTGAGAATCAAAGGAAGGTTACCATGCCAAGAAAGGACGCGGTACAGCTAAAGGGAACTAAAGGTTGTGGCATGGTAGAATTAAGGAAAGCAACGCCAACCCCAAAGAAGAAATATTTAGTAGTCGACCTGTTCCCAAAATTAAAAGTTTTCCAATTTGATAGCAACGGCTTCTAAGGCTTGGCGCCTTGAAAGCATGGCCGTTCCCATACTAATATTATTTTATAATTTATATACGTAACTCGAAAACGGTTCGACATTTTTTAATTTTCCTGGATTTCTTGATTATGATTTTTTTTTTTTTTTTTTTTTTTTTTTTTTTTTTTTTTTTTTTTTTTTTTTTNGTCAATTCAGATCAATTTTTTGATATCTCTTACCGTACTGGCAAAATAATTGATACATGCATACAAATAAACATACACCTATCATTACATTGAGTATTATTATTATAGAGAGCCTTGTATGCCAGACAGTGACGCCACGCTTCGAGTACTAGACCCCAAATGGCACCCACTATAGTTTGTGCGTACCCTTGTAAAATACAAGGAATCGTTTACACTTACCGATAGCGTAGAATATAATCATTCACTCTGATTATTGTGTTGTAAAATACAAGGAATCGTTTACACTTACCGATAGCGTAGAATATAATCATTCACTTTGATTATTGATATCAAGCAAAACGCTAATACAGTTTTACAACGCCAAGAAAAAACAAAACGAGCCTAGTATAAATATTGACCTTACCTGGAACAGACAAAAGAAAAAATAGCAATTTAGTATCGGAACACTTGGGCCGCTTGGTAGCCGCTCCATGTTGGGCAACTCACAATGTTTGGTTTGGTCTTTGGCGACTAAATCAAGATTTCGATTAAATGAAAACGTTTTTTTTTTTATAGTGAATCTCATTTGAAAATAAAAAATATTTATATATTTTCGTCTCCAGACTTTTTCAAAGTTTGATTCAATACCCACTTTTAAAAAGTCGAAATATTTTAAAACAATCCTTCAAACAAAACCTAGATCTAAACAAAGGTCGTGCGTTTTCGACACCGATCCACACTAGAAACTATTTGCTATTTTGTTTAGCATACTCAAGTAAATTAAGAACGATTTCGCCGGACTTCTCAAAGCGTCAAGAGCAACTTCATACGTCGAGACGTCGGCTTACACTGATAAAGGAAGCATACTGTAACTTTTTTTTTTTTTTTAATTTGGCTTAACGTCTCTTTCTATTAGTCATTTGAGACGGGGAACAACTTGGAAACTTGCAAACCAGCTACCTACATTGACCTCACCCAGCCTGGCTCGGGCCGAAAAAATAGCCAGCATCACGAGGCCGCGAACCCACTTGAACACCCATATGATACAACCTCGCAGGACGTTGCTTAACTTCAGTGATCGAACGGGAACTGGTGTATTCAACGTCCCATAGTCGCTGGCTGTGTGTGCAGTCTAGCATGTTTGTATATCCATTAAGTCGGCCGATGAAAAGTCAGCCATAATCAATTTTTTCATATGATCTTCTAGGACACTGCACCTTTAGGAGGCGTGACGGAAAACTCAACTAACTTGTATTGACTTCAACATAATAACAAAAGAACGCCTTTCATTAACTTCAAATATGCAATACAAACATAGTACAAGATGAAGTCGCCTGCTAAATGCTTTTAACAAGACGAAACAAAATGAGCCACAGGAAGACTTTTAGGTTCAAACGAATATATATATAACTAGCGGGTTTACCTGTGCTTCGCTACGACCTTTAGCTTGGCCCCTTAGAGCCATGGCCGTTCTCATACTAACAGTGTATTAGGATTTCCCTTACAAAAATCGGGAAAACGGCCGTAACTCAAAAACGGTTGGGTAGT
Source organism: Pachypsylla venusta (assembly GCA_012654025.1). Taxonomy (NCBI): domain Eukaryota; kingdom Metazoa; phylum Arthropoda; class Insecta; order Hemiptera; family Aphalaridae; genus Pachypsylla; species Pachypsylla venusta. The sequence goes on along the minus strand of CM022879.1, from coordinate 29,757,140 downwards.
TTTTTTGCAAACTATGTCCTAAATTAAGGTTTAAAAGGCGAACTAAAACTTTCTCGCTTTGAGTTGATTTGTTGTCGTGACAAAATTCAAGATATCGGACCATGACCGGCTAAATTCGGTCAAAAATACATTCTCATCAATTTTTCGATATCTCTTACCGTTTTGGCTAAACAATGAGTGATAAATACATACACGCGGATACACACATTTATGGTTACATTGAGTTTTATTATTATCTATAAGTTACTATAGATAAATAAAAACGAGCGGTTTACGCTTGAAATATTGAAGTAAAGATTCCGAGAACAAAATGAGCTACCAAGATCGCCAGAAGTTTTTGCAGTTCAAACGAGGTAAACCTCACCCGAAAAAGATATCATTATTACACAACCAACCCCATCTCGGAGATAACCCTCGTAATTCGATGACCCAAGCAAATGATATAAATCGGCGTGAATTACAATTGAGTCATAGTGATCGTCAAAAACTAGGATGAACTAAACCCATCTTGTCCCGTCTAAGTTGCGTTGAAACATTTTATCGATTGCAGCATTGTGTGGTGAAAAATGTAGCTTGGACACGGCAAATACCTTGTGTTTCCACTACTACATGGACATTCTTAACAGTAAATATAAAAGAGAAAGATTCTGTGACCTATTGAACTTTAACAAAAGCCCAAAAGCTTTCTGTATTTCTCGTACAAACAGATGTTGTCTGTAAGAACATCCTGTGCTTTTATATGAAAAGGTCGTCTTGGGTAAGATCCGCCAAAGAGAAATTTGCAAAGGTTATCAGAGATTGAAAACATTTCTAAGAAGAAAAATATTAATAAGAGAGAAAAGATAGATCCGCCAAAGAGAAATCTGCAAAGGTTATCAGAGATTGAAAACATTTCTAAGAAGAAAAATATTAATAAGAGAGAAAAGATAGATCCGCCAAAGAGAAATCTGCAAAGGTTATCAGAGATTGAAAACATTTCTAAGAAGAAAAATATTAATAAGAGAGAAAAGATAGATCCGCCAAAGAGAAATCTGCAAAGGTTATCAGAGATTGAAAACATTTCTAAGAAGAAAAATATTAATAAGAGAGAAAAGATACTGAGACTTCTTCTGAGTTCCAGTAGAATGCAAAACATCAAACAATGAACCCCCGAGTTCGTAAGTCTGTTGTAAAGTTTAAAGTTTTATGAAAGTTACAACAAAATGTCTGCATTCAATTTATAACAATTGTTCTTTAAAAAAATTGATTCTCCCCTCCCCTTGCCTATTATGTAACCAAACGTCCACTTTAGAGCGTTAGAGGAGAAGTAGACACCTGAAAGCTCGGTTGCAGTTTAAAAAGTGAATTAAAAATTACATTGCAAATTCTATTTATTTTCCTATTTGTAATTACTCACAACACAATAAGGTTATGTCCAGATGACCGCGCGGTATCATATGAACAAATCGATCCAAGTTTGCAGAACTAGTACCGCGCGGTCATGTGCACAGTATGCACTAATATGCACTATCTAGATAGATCTTGTGCCGCGCGGTTCGTCGTACCGCGCGGCGCGTTCATCTGAACATAGCCTAAAGGGCCTCTGTAAACATAAGCATCAACCTTGCACCAGGCAGGATGCTACCCTGGTGCTCGACTACTGGTTATAAGTCACTAGCTATTTTCCCGTGCTTCGCTACGATTACAAAATTCAACAACAATTTCGAGTTCGCGAAATTAAATCTTCTCTATTTTATATTTTTGGTGGAACCGACCCCCAGAGTAGTTCTCGTGGAACAAACAAACAGACATGTAAACAATAATTGTGGTGTCCAAACTAGATCTCACTTTGTTCAAGCCATAGTCAAGCTGCGTTGATTATGAGTCAGTGAGTCAGTATGCCTAGTGTCGAACTTTGTATTTTATAAGTACAGATGAATCTCCTAATATTTTGATCTAGGTCAGCAAAATATCAGACTGACCTATTTAAAGAACAAATAAAAAAAAATCATGTAACAATGCTGGGTAGAGGAAAGCAATATTGGTTTCTGCCAAGAACAAAATGAACATCTCCAACCGTCCGTCGTCTCCCACACCCATCAGCATTTTTAAAAGCAAATCATTTCTTTTGACGAGGAGTACCCATCAGCAATTTTAAAAGCAAATCATTTCTTTTGACGAGGAGCGAGAACCTGAAACGGATGGAGGGGAATATAGAGGGGGAAGAGGGGAAATTGAAGAAATAGGAAACTCACGCTAGAAGAACGAAATATGTCACGCTGACATTTTAATTGACACTTGGAAAACATTCATTTTCTTTTCATTGGGACCCTCCAGCTCCTCATGCCATTGCACCACCACCACATATAGATCCCCCACACAATGTTTCCCCCCCTCCCGCGTTAGAGGATGGAGAAATATTGATGACCGTTTTTCAATTATTTGTTCCCTCCCCACCGACAATCCAACAAATATATTGCCGCTATGTGCAATACCTTTTTCATCTATCCTTTGCAAGGAAGGTGTTTGTTTGTTTGTCCTTTCACGCAGTAACGAACCATCTGATGGACAAAATTTCTTTTTTCTTATTTTCAATAATGAACATTTGGAAGCGTCATATCAAATATTTGACATTTTATGTTTCAATGTATGTGGAATTCAAAAATTAAACAAAAATCCGTTCTGCTGCTATACTCCAAATGAAACCTACATACCCATTTCGATCAAATTCGGTGAACGCTNAGCAATCCATGTCTGTAATACCTGCTGAAGCCTTTTTTGTATCATTTCATAATTGACAATATACGCTAATAAAATTTAAGCTTGAGTGAAATGATTAAATTTCATTTTCATTAGGTATTAATAAGTTCTGGGGCGAGCCATAGTCACTGAGTAAATTTGTTTATCATGACAGTAAAATTTGACTTGCTATCAAATGATAAAGAAACTGTCTTAACAGAATAAAACCTCCAGACAATGTATGCAGAAATATCAATCATTATACAATTACATTGAATTTTTCAACTTTACCTACAATGCTAGTAACGGGTAGCTATGTGTATTTATCTTCAAAGCTACTCATTGTCCTCACGAGGCGGAGTGAGCCCCAAAACATCCAAACTACATTAACAAATGATTGCCAATGTCAAGGATTGAACCGGAGTCTCCCGAGTGAAAGACTAGTGCTGTGACCAGTGAGCAATGGCATCGCATTTATCTCAATAGCTACTCATTGACCTCACGAGACTGAGTGGGCTCCGAAACATCCAAATTACATCATTAAAAGGTGATTACCCATGTCAAATATCGAACCAAGGTCTCCCGAGCGCAAGACCAGTGAATCATACCACATGGTAAAATTAAGTGAGAATTAAGAAACGTCCACAAAGGGGTCCGATCTTTTTTCAATTGCATTGAAACGATACATCACATTGCAGAACGGTCTATGAGTTATTTCGAACTCTCGATAAATTAAAAAAAAAAAAAATCAGGTCCCTCCAAGCTGGGATTTACAATGAGTAGTCGGCTGTATTTCACTGTTAATGGTAACCAAACCATTGGTAGCAAAGTTGTTTATGTTTTGAAATGGAATATTTAGAAAAGCTGACACACAGGTGCGGGGTGGAGGTAGAAACGTGATCATGGCGATATAGAATAACATAATCTGCTCAATGAACCCATGTATTATCCCCTCCCAATTCCAAACAACTTCTCCTCCCTCCTCAAAAATAATGGAGGAGAATGATAATCCCTCCCAATCCTACTATTGTTTTGTTTAAAATTGAAACTAAAAATATTTGGCTGAGGTTTCATGAAAGTTTCAATTGATTACATTTATCAAAGCTGGGTCTTTTGTTTTTGTTCGTTCAATCTGGGGAACATTTTGCTCCCCAAAAAATCCTGGGAGGGGGGGGGGAAGATTTGTATTTAGAAGAACGTATTTGTTCTCAGGACACACCTCGCGACAAGTTTCGTTCCGACCCAAGTCTGTTGTAAATTCAACCTAGTTTTAATGCGGGTCATTTGAATTCGGTAAAATTATCCGTGCTTCTCTGGAAGGCGCCGAATCAATTTCATTTATTCATGTTGTTGAGGGCCAATATGAAGAAGACTTTTTGAAACCCTTTAACCTCTTGAATCCTGAGGTCCCATGTGAGCCTGAACACATGTACTTCTGCACAACAATTTCAAGGCAATTTACTACTTAAGTGGATTGCCTCAAAATTAGATTGAAAAGGCAACAGAGATATCAAGCATTCAATGACCCTCTCAACTAAATCTCTGTATCTACCCTTTATTGAATGTCGCGTCTGCCGTTACGCTAAATCAACATCACAGCTACTCAATTGTTCTTAAGGAGCATTCACGGTAAGCAGTGACTGTGTCGGGCATCCTCCCGGCTACGATCAGCGGGAATCACTTGCCGGCATTGTCACTGCTCTGAAGACGCCGGACTAGATGATACTAAGCCCGCACCATTTCCATGTCCTTTCCAATAGAGGTAAAATCTCAAATTCACAAGGATGGTATTCCATGGGTTGAATGATGCACCATTAATCGAATTTTATTTATTGGAATAAATGATTATTCCAACTCACTTCGCATTTTATTTCGTGAATATATAAAAGAGAAAGACACTGACTTAACACTCAATAAAATAAAATTCGACTATTGTTTACAAGTCAGAACGTCTTACCACTACACCATCAACGCATATATAGTTGTTCTAACGACAGCAAACGACCCAAAGTGTTAGCTTTAATCCTCTAGTCTCTATAGGGGAAAGAGTAACACTTCTCATGTTTACTATACAAATCAATGGCCATTTTATCGCAATAGAAACTGGACAGTTGGACAGGATAAAACTCAATTCATTTTGACTAATCCCGAAAAGTCAACTTATAAATGATGCAATGAATGACCCGTAAAATATACCCCCNGGGGGGGGGGGGGGGGGCATAACATGCACATAAATCAACCCTTTATCGAATTACTATTCTCTCTGATGCCAGTTGAAATGGTTATTTTTTTGAGCCACACAACTTATTCGGGCAATGTCTTTTCGAGGTGAGTTTATAAATTGACCAACGCTATCCCTGCAACCCCAACAGTGACGCACCCAGGATTTACATTCGGGGGGGAGGGGGTCATAACGACTTTTTATCTTTAGTAGTAACATGTGGACTACGCGCCAGGGCTAATATCTAGGATTTAATTTTTTTTTTTTTACAATAGATGTTGAAGAGACGTTAAGCCAAATCAAAAAAAAAAAAACTTGAACTTGCCCGAATAAGTTAGAAAATTATTGGGCTGTCAAAACGTTCAAATGTAGATATCTATAGCACGTTGCATAAACCCGTTTCCGTTAGATAACTTCAGTTAAGCAACGTCCAGTGAGCTTTTACATGGCGGGTAACCATCACGTAATAGGTTCGCACCCTTGTGATGTTGGCTATTCCCGGGGGGTGAGGTCAATGCGGTGGGTAACTGCTGGTTTGTAAATATTGCTAGAATCTAGTTCTTTGAACTGTTGACCTCACTCAGTTAACCAGTAATTCAATTGAAATATCCAAAATGGCATTCGTCTTGATGAGTTTCAAAAAAAATATTCGGGTCAGAATTTGGGTTGTAAACTAATCCGATTGATATCTTTTTTATCTTTACGTTAAACCATATAAATACCAAATTTCATTTGTCCAGTATCACTTGATCAACCGTTAATTATTTATTTTTCGTGACCATTCCAAAGGTTCATCTTAGAAAATAATAAACCAAAAAGTACCGGAAAAAGAAAAGTTTGCCCCATGCGTTAATTTTGAAAAGAAATGTTAAATAATGTTCATATTCATACCAAATTTACACAAAAAAAGACAACAAATTGGAGCAAATCGGTGAGTTAAAACATAGACCTCACTTCGTTCATAAAATACGAGTCTGAAAACTTATTTTGCAACTGATCCAAAACAATAAATAACTCAAATTTCAAAAGAAGCGACATAGTTCCCATGAACTATGAGATATTGGCAACCGGTTGTACCGTACCAACCTCAACAGCACAGATTGTCCTCTAGAAGTGCAGCCAGTGTGACTACGCGCCAATGTTATTAGACTGTGAATTGTGTGGCTGTTACTGACACCATATCAGGTGGGAGGGGCAAACTGTAAGAGCGCGCTCCTAATAATCTCATTTGGAACATTAGCCATTTTCATGTATCAATGTTTTGTTTATATTGTTATTAGACTGTGAATTGTGTGGGTGTTACTGAGACCATATCAGGTGGGAGGGGCAAACTGTAAGAGCGCGCTCCTAATATAGCATTACTATCGTCAAGGTTGGATCTCATTTGGAACATTATATTCATTTTCATGTATCAATGTTTTGTTTGTATTTTGATTTCAATTCAGTGTCGAAACGAAGGTAAAAAATCTGTTGTGAACATCACACGACTTTCCTTATCTATAAAAAAAGAAGAAAGTATTGTAATGGGCTGAAATTTTAGATGTCAAGTTTTCATTGCAAAACACGTTTTGAAGTCCCCAGAGCGGAAATACAATTATATATATAGCACTTTCCATTCTGGTTTTAGGCGGAACCGCCAAAAAGCGGACAACAATATATTACACTTCAACCTAAGTTATATTTTTCAATTTCTTGTATGAAATTGATATGAATTGACACCAAATTTCAAGTTCTTATTATAGCACTTTCTATTCTGGTTTTAGGCGGAACCGCCAAAAAGCGGACAACAATATATTACACTTCAACAGAAGTTGTATTTTCCAATTTCTTGTAAGAAATTGATAGGAATTGGCACCAAATTTTAAGTTCTAGCTCTTTCCATTCTGGTTTTAGGCGGAACCGCCAAAAAGCGGCCTTCAACCGATAATTAGCGGCCAACAATATATTACACTTCAACCTAAGTTGTATTTTTCAATTTATTGTATGAAATTGATATGAATAGGCACCAAGTTTAAATTTCTAGCTATTACGTTCTCATTATTATTATTATATTTTATGTGTTCTAAGACATATTTTATGTGTTTTTTTTTAACGCAAAAACTGCTAAAAAGCAGCATAAAACCGACAACGGTATATTCCACCAAAACGTTCATGCCATAAACTGACATACATACCAAATTTCAAGTGTCTAGTACTTGCCGTTCTTGAGATATCTTGTTTACAGACAGACACACACACGAACCAAAGGCTGAAACTCGAGTTTTGGGCTCGAGTCTTGTTTTGGTATTGAAAACTCGACATCGAAAATTTCAGCCCATTACAATACTTTCCTTTTTATAGGATAAGGAAGAAATGGCCTAAAATGTCTATGATGATTGACCTAGTCTCAGTGAATTAAAGTAACTTGTTCATATGCGCGCTACTTGCAATACCCTCTCAATTCACTAAAAAATGTGGCTCCAAGGAACCCTCCTTATTTATATTAAAAATACTCCTTAGATCCTAAAGCATATCAAATAAAAAACAAACCCATTTGAAATAAAAGTTAAGAATATTAACCACTGATACCATGATAATTAATGTGGAGTTTATTCAGAATATTTCAGCTCCTTTAACTCTACTGATCCGTTATTTTGGAGCAAATTTATCCGACTTGGGAAAAACAGGATTTACATTAAAAGAAGTTTTTTTGGTGGGGTTATAGCCCCCTAGGTGAGTCACGATTACCAAAAAAATACTATCACTTATTTTGGTTCGACCATTCTTTTGATAAATATTGTGCTTCGGTTTTTCCTTGTACTTTTTTACAGTTGTATTTCTCATTGCAGTTCTAGTATCTAAATATTTCAAGAGAAATAACGCTCTGATAAACCAGTTCCATATCCGTGAAGGAAACCGGAAAAACAAAGAACATTTTAGTGAGTGTTGATTGTGTTTGAAAGAGATGTTTAAAACAATGCACCAAATGTTAGTATACAGCTATATACGAGTATATAATAGGAGACTAAATGAGTTGTCCAGAACATCATTCAAACGCACAACGTAGGAATGTTAACCCATGAACGCCCGAGTTTTTTATTTTTTAAACTTTTATGTGAAATATCAGTTTTCAGAAGGCAAATATTGTTTAGATTCTACCGTGAAAAAAAAATGATACCGTGATTCTCCGGGGGTGTNCACCATATAACGCGGGGACGAATCTGTTGTCAGATTTGAGTTTTCGTTAATAAAGTTCTGGGAATTAGGTTAATGTCTATAATCCAGGAGTGTATCATTGATAGAAAAACACATTAAATGATCTTCACGTCTAAATTTTAGGACCTATAGATTACGCGGAATTAAGGCAATGAGGTGACATGTCGAGCCCGGCAGCAATTATATCTTCTTAATATATAAATCAGAAATTTGTGTGTACCTATGTATCTATGTATGAGGGGTTCCGTTACAACATCACAGCCCAAACCTTAACAGATAGCGACAAAATGATCCTCCCAAAAAACAAAAAAAAAAAAAATTATGATCTACGAACCCAGGAAAATTATCAGAACTAAAATATGTCAAGCCGTTTTTGAGTTACGGCCAAATTTATAATATCTTCACCAAAATCGGACAGTCACGGTCCGATATCTAAAAATTTGTCGCGACAACATATCAACTCAAAGCGAGAAATTTTTAGGTGACACTTTAATCCTTATTTTAGGACATTTTCTGCAAAGGTATGGCCAGCCATTCCAGAGTTACGAGTTCGAAACCGGGAACGGGTAAAATAAAATTTAGAAAAATCTAAAAAGTAAGAATGGCCGTGCTTCTAAGGCGCCTGGATAAACGTTTAAATCTTGATTTTTAAAGGTTGCTGTATACAGGGTGGACACAAACCAATACCTCCCCCAATCTCGCTTTTAAAGCGGGTGATCCGAGTTCGAATCCTGGCGGAAACGGATAAAAACTTCACCGTCACCCCAATGAAACGCGGCGAAAATGTCGCCAAATGAGCTGCCAAATTATCAGCAAGGATTACCGCCTTTACGAAGGTGACTTCTTACCTCCAGCTGTGTACTGATATTTAAATAGACAATCATTAAATATTTCAATAGATTGCCAGTCACAATAGGAGGGCAGAGTAGAAGGGGGAACAATAAAAGCCAATAAAATTTCATTCATTTTTGTATTGCTCAGAATTCGTTTTGTAAACAAACAAAATACAGAACTCACTCCAGAGAAAGATCTTTTTGCATTGTCATAATCCGATTTTTGAACAAAAGATAGCTATAATCTCGAGAGAATAAATTATACAGGGTGATAGAGATGAAATAACACGGAAAAGTGCTACTCTAATATCATGAGACAAATCAGAAGAACCAAATGATAGAGATGAAATAACACGAAGAAGTGCTACCCTAATATCATGAGACAAATCAGAGGAACCGAATGATAGAGATGAAATAACACAAAGAAGTGCTACCCTAATATAATGAGGCAAATGAAGACAATCTCTGTACTCAAAGGAGTCACTAATCAATTCTAAGTTGTAAGGTGAATTTGAAAATGGTGGTATTCCTTCCAGTTGGTGAGATCTTAAACAAGATTTCGACGAGTCTAAAAGAAAGACCCACAAACCAATGATATTAATAATAAACAATTCTTTTTTAAACAAAGGCTGCGCTCACAGCCGTCTTCTCACTGGGGCTTCCCTGCTTCCCTACAGAGAGCATGGTGTCACATTGGAAGTTGACAACCATTCCATCTTGAACACCGGCCAACCTTTCCATCTTTAACATCGAGCATCGAGTTCGTTTTTTTATCCCTTGAGGGAGCATCTTGTGGAATATATTAAGGAAGGATAACCATTTCAACTGATACACCGGCTATGCAGCCGGTGCAGGTGGACACCAGCAGTCTCCTGACAGCGATACACAAAAAGCCCATGAGGCTGAGGTGTAGAGATTTCAAGCCTCAGGGGGTAAAGATCCTGAAAACAGTTCCCTCAGAGATTTATTTTTTGAAGATTTTGAAAGTCGCCAACCATTCCAAATTTAAAATAAAGTTCGTCCTCTCACTGATGCATCTCCAGAGAGCATCTTGTGGGAAATATTGAGGTGGACGACCATTCCATCGAAAATACTGGATTCATGCCCAGCGGTCTCCTGGACTGTGAAGATTTTGAAAGTTGCCTAACATTACGTCGACTTCGTCGACAGCAGCATCCTCACCGTAATTTTCTTTATTGAATTCATTGTCGAAGATTTTGAAGAGTGAAAATCTCATCAAAGAAATCCACTGTTATTGAAACTAATATTTTTGACCTAATATATTAAAGGCGCATTCACACTAAGCAATGACAGTGCCGTGACCGGCAAAACAATTGTCTACCAAATCGTCAAAGTGAAATTCCCTGACTTCCAGGTTTCTCAGTCTACTTTTCCAGATTTTCCAGTGTACTTTTTCAAGATTTTGTCTCCCCATCTGGCTTCAAAAAGCACAATATTGGGGCCCAGGGACCCCAAAAACTATACAGCAAATTTCCTTCATACCCTACACATGTATATACCAAAATTTTAGAGGAAAACTATAATAAGCGCCGCTGACAAAATTTTTCAGCAAAAGCATGTTCAAGCATAAAATTCGCCATTGAGATAAAAAAAAACCTCAATTTGAAAAATTCTCTGACTTTTGGCGATTTTTCGACGTTTTTTCCTAAATTCCCTGACTTTTCCCTGACATTTCCAGTCTCTCAAAATTACCTGACAATTCCAGGTTTTCCAGGATTTCCAGTCTGGTAGACACCCTGTAAAAATATTCTTTCAGGCAGTTGAAGGAACATGTTCATACTAGACGCGCACGTGACAGTGCATCAACGGAAGGATACCATAGAATCCTACTCTGAAGACGCCGGACAAGATGATGATAAGCCCGTACCCTTTTTTTGGGTTTCATGATGTTCTCTATAAGAATTTTTGTATAATGTTCCTTCATTTCAAAGAGACTTTCACCCAGTATTTGATATCTCGACAAAGCAATTTATTCTGTCTTCCAATGAAAATAAATACAACTCACTTCTTGTTGTGGGATGCGACGCGAGCGCGACGCAACAACGTTATACAGAGATGAAAAGAAGGTTTTCAATTCAAAGTATAATCTTGTTCCTATTCAAATAAAGGCTGCACACTGATGTTCAATCAATCACAAAATGACTTTGATATATGCACAGAAATGACTATGATATATGCACAGAATGGCCAAGAGAAATTCATCATGTCACATCATTTACACTGATGTTCAATCAATCACAAAATGACTATGATATATGCACAGAATGCCCACGAGAAATTCATCATGCCACATCATTTACACTGATGTTCAATCAATCACAAAATGACTTTAATATATGCACAGAATGCCCAAGAGAAATTCATCATGCCACAACATTTACACTGATGTTCAATCAATCACAAAATGACTATGATATATGCACAGAATGCCCACGAGAAATTCATCATTTCAAATTGTTCATCATGTCACATCATTTCAAATTGTTCATCATGCCACATCATTTCAAATTGTTCATCATACCACATCATTTCAAATTGTTCATCATGTCACATCATTTCAAATTGTTCATCATGCCACATCATTTCAAATTGTTCATCAGGCCACATCATTTCAAATTGTTCATCATGCCACATCATTTCAAATTGTTCATCAGGCCACATCATTTCAAATTGTCAGATAGCAAGGAGAGACAAATAACGAATACTTTCGGTGGCAAGGAACGGAATGTTACGAACCTAATTGGGGAGTACAAACAAAAGATGAAAAATCAAAGTGTTTACACCAAATCTCTATGCTGACCACATTCCTTTACAGATGCAATAAATAACGACCCTTGCAAACAAAACCACTTCATAAGATTTTGGTCCGATTTATCTCAAAATCTTCGCAGAGGATGATCGCTTTTATTATTGGCGACTTGAACAAACTCGCCATACAACAGCTTTAGACTTTGCATCACCTCATATCTGGATCTTAGCCAGGGCTCCGCAGTTGAAGTCGGAGTATCCTCATTCGATACAAAAAGAATTAAGGTCAAAATATTATAATATTGGGAGTTGGGAGTTGCAATCGTGGATTATTTTCAGGATTCCGCAGTCCTTTTCTTCAGAGGTATGGAAAATTGAGTTAACATCATCTTGTTGGAGTCATATGTAAAAGGAGTCAGCTTGTGATATGTTGGCCCGATTCATTTTGTGATTCAAAGTCTTCACAGCATTTCTATCAGTAACCGAATATTTTTTTTTCAAAGATATTTTGTCAAAGATATACGGTTTAGAGCGGCAAACTGTGATAATGTCTAGCCGTTTGGGTTAGACCGTTGTTGAAAAATGGGAAAACGTTTTTTTTTTTTTTTTTTTTTTTTTTTTTTTTTTTTNTTTTTTTTTAATTTGGCTTTACGTCTCTTTACCATCTATTGGTCATTCGAGACGGGGGTTTTTCCATCCATTCGCTGTAAACTTGCAAACCAACAACCTCACCCTGACTGGGCGGCCGAGAGCTCTGGTCCAGACGCTTTGATTTTCAGCTTTTTGTCAAACTAACAGTGGACAACTATATGGAACAACCTCGCTGGACGTTGCTTAACTTCAGTGATCTAACGGGAACTGGTGTATGTATTCAACGTGCCATTGACGCTGGCTTGAATGCAGTACATTTTTTATACATTATTGTGCCAAATATGAAAGCTCTTTGTCTCTATTGTGTAAAGTGATCAGAATCTAGAGAAGGTGGCAATTTACGTCTCTTTACCATCTATTGGTCATTAGAGACGGGGGTTTTAGCATCCATTCGCTGTAAACTTGCAAACCAACAACCTGACCCAGGCTGGATGGCCGAAGAGCTCTGGTGCAGACGCTATGATGTTCAGCTTTTGTTTGTATGCCTTAATATACAGGTTGAGGCAGCATTACGAGAGCGCAAACTAACACATGGAGCAACCTCGCTGGACGTTGATTAACTTAAGTGATCTAAGGGGAACTGGTGTATGTATTCAATGTACCTTTGACGCTTACTTCAATGCAGTAAGTACATTTTTTATGCATTATTATGCCAAATATGTTAGCTCTACGTCTCTATTGTGTAGAGTGATCCCAATCTAGAGAAGGTGGCATGACATCATTTTTGGTGTTTTTGAGAGAATTTATTAGCAAAAAAATAAAAATGTGCCTGTTGTACCAAACTTTCCCACAATTCTCATTAATTAGCAAAAAAATAAAACCGTGCCTGTTATTCCTAACTTTCCCACAATTCTCATTAAATTAGCACCTGTTGTACCTAACTTTCTCACAATTCCCATTAAATTAGCAAAAAAATAAAACCGTGCCTGTTGTTCCTAACTTTCCCACAATTCTCATTAAATTAGCAAAAAAATAAAACCGTGCCTGTTGTACCTAACTTTCCCACAATTCTCATTAAATTAGCAAAAAAATAAAACCGAGCCTGTTGTTCCTAACTTTCTCACAATTCTCATTAAATTAGCAAAAAAATAAAACCATGCCTGTTGTTCCTAACTTTGCCACAAATCTCATTAAAATGGATTTTGAATAATTTATAGAAAGCTACTCCCAGAGTATATTTCCCAACTAACAAAATACGACTCAGAATAAAATAATTTGATCTAAGCATGACAGAAACGTGGAATACGAAATTGAGAGTAATGCAAAAAGAGGGTTTCACAAAATACGACTGATAAAAGTATATTTTATAAAAAGGTCGGGTAGATGTAGGCAATCCGTTGCGGCCATGTTGATTCGGTGGCAGGTCATTCCCATTAGTTCGCAATCGACCAATCCTGTTGACTATATCCCAATAAGCCGCAATCAGTCAATCCACTTGTCTATTCCAATAAGCAGCAATCGACCAATCCACATCACTCCTACACATCCCAGCCCTATCCCATTCTCTCACTCCCACCCACACTCGCATTCTTCCCTATTCTCTCCCTCTCACACTCCCTCCCCTAGTATCTCACTCCCACAGAATCTCTCTACTTTCTGGAAAATCCGAACCCACAATAAAATTGTAAATCACATTTCTAATGAAAGAGAGTTCTTACCCAAACTGTCTTGTCTTCTGTAATTCACGTGGAAAAGATTCAATTGAAAGTCAACTGAAAAGGAAAAATCATTCTAAATGCCTTACCTGAAATCAGAGAGAGGAAAAATGTGAGGAAATTAAAAATTTAAGAAAATAAATCTGACGCATGGAAAAAGTTAAAAGCCGGAGGGAGAAGAATATTAATCCTTATCCCCCTACATTAAGCAACAAGTGCCGAGATTTACAATAAGGGTAATCGACTCAAGATTGTGGTTTGTCTCCGTACAAATTATGGGTGGCAACAACGAAACAGATGTTTTTCATGCAAGTGAGGGTTGGCCGTAAGAATATTAACTCAAATCCCTGAACAAGAAAGAGAGTTCGGGGAACTCTTTTACGGTCTTACATAGTTTGTGAGGATTATTTTGTTTGTATAAAATATTCAGGTCCTATTGGAATTTTTATTATCTGGCCAGAACTTGGATTTCCCTGTGGGGGAGTTATTGGGGTACGATAAACCTTTATCGCTTGTGAAGTATACGATATATGTATGACCCTAAAAAGATAGTCTAACATAAGTTTGCGCCAATTCAAAGACTTTAGAAAACAGTTTTAGGAAAAGTTGTCTCGCAATTAAATTTTTTAAGGAAATGTCTTCTCGAATCAACGTCCCCGTTCTGTCTGCGTTTCTCATATCCAATAATCTGATCTTGCAAGAACCACTTTTGATTCAAACTAACCTTGTAGCTCTAACTTTCCTTTTGCCGTCCTGTCTGTGTTTCTCATATCCAATAATCGGGTCCTGCAAGAACCGCTTTTAATTCAAACTAACCTTGTAGCTCAAACTTTCCTTTTGCCGTCCTGTCTGTGTTTCTCATATCCAATAATCGGGTCCTGCAAGAACCGCTTTTAATTCAAACTAACCTTGTAGCTCTAACTTTCCTTTTGCCGTTCTGTTTGTGTTTCTCATACCTAATAATCTCGTCTTGCATGAGCCGCTTTTGATTCAAACTAACTTCGTATCTCTAACTTTCCTTTTGCCGTTCTTTTTGTGTTTCTCATACCTAATAATCTCGTCTTCCATGAGCCGCTTTTGATTCAAACTAACTTTGTATCTCTAACTTTCCTTTTGCCGTTCTGTTTGTGTTTCTCATACCTAATAATCTCGTCTTGCATGAGCCGCTTTTGATTTAAACTAACTTTGTATCTCTAACTTTCCTTTTGCCGTTCTGTTTGTGTTTCTCATACCTAATAATCTCGTCTTGCATGAGCCGCTTTTAATTCAAACTAACTTTGTATCTCTAACTTTCCTTTTGCCGTTCTGTTTGTGTTTCTCATACCTAATAATCTCGTCTTCCATGAGCCGCTTTTGATTCAAACTAACTTTGTATCTCTAAATTTCCTTTTGCCGTTCTGTTTGTGTTTCTCATACCTAATAATCTCGTCTTGCATGATCCGCTTTTGATTCAAACTAACTTCGTATCTCTAACTTTCCTTTTGCCGTTCTGTTTGTGTTTCTCATACCTAATAATCTCGTCTTGCATGAGCCGCTTTTGATTCAAACTAACTTTGTATCTCTAACTTTCCTTTTGTCGTTCTGTCTGTGTTTCTTTGCTTTTGTTATTGTTTCACAAAAGAAAGAAAAGTAAGTATATTTCAGAAAGTTTTATATGGAAATGTCATTTCACTTCGAAATCTACAAAGGTCAAATTATTGTTGAATAAATTGAATTTCGACATACAAAATTTACATTTTATATAGCAAAGTAGTATTCGTTTTCATTCATCGTCCTTTAGAATATTTCATAGAAAATTTCAATTACAAGAATTGAAAAAATATTGAAGTATACCTGTTTTCTTATTCTACTCTCTTCTGCGTTTTATTGAACAGTCCTCCTAGTGTGGTGGGTATCACACCGGCATTTCAAAAGGAGTGTTTCAAAGTTTGTGTTTATGGGGTGCATTCAACCTCGTGAGGACTATTGAGTAGCTACAGAAATATGAGTTGCGATCAAGCATTACCAGAGTAAAAAGATTAGAAAATTGAAGAGATCATTAGTATACATTAGGTTCTTAGTAATGCTGTGATACCCACAAAAGTTGTGAAAAAACCCGTTGTACCTTATACCACAAAGAAATTTTACATTTACA
Source organism: Pachypsylla venusta (assembly GCA_012654025.1). Classification (NCBI taxonomy): domain Eukaryota; kingdom Metazoa; phylum Arthropoda; class Insecta; order Hemiptera; family Aphalaridae; genus Pachypsylla; species Pachypsylla venusta. The sequence goes on along the minus strand of CM022879.1, from coordinate 29,740,964 downwards.
TATTATCGAACACTTTTATGGACCTTGTTTATTTGATTGTCCTTGTATCTCCAGAGGTTAAGCTATGCCATATCAAATTATTACCCTGTATGTTGTGCAAGTGTCTGACAGGACAAAGGTTGGCACTCTAACACCATTACAAGGTACTCAAGCTTAAACTATGAATAAGTCAGGAGCAAAATTTTTCCGACACAAAATAAAATAAATGGACTAAAGTTATTCACAACATTCTTTTTTCATTTTTAACAGAATTTAGTTTGAAAGACGGCTTATTCATTAGGGTTCATGAGTAGGGTCTGGTTGTGATCCGCCTTGGGTCTGTCTTTGATATGCCTTTTAAATACAAAGTCCTTAGTGAAATGTACGGCATTTCCAAAGAATACTTTTTAAATGTTGATTCTGAATTCTACACATTCAGGCCTTTCCAAAAATAAGCATGTTTATAAATTTTGGAGTACTTTAAAATTATGACCCAAATTGAGGCCTTTCGAGGCTATTCTGGGGGCCTTAGGGGTGGAGTTCGAAGTGCACCCATATCTTAAAATCATTGAATAGAAGTGAATCAGTAAACGGACGCTCACATCTATTCTGAACATCATAGAGTCAACACTGGCCTGAGGATGATAGCCTGCGTGCTATTGAAAGCTCGCCTTATATTATTTCAATCTGAATCGATATTGTCCTTTTTGTTCATTAGGGAATAATATATTAAAAAGTTTTTAATATATTATTCCCTAATGAACATTTGTGTCGCCTTCTGCGACCGGAATGAGCTAGTAAATGTATTGTCACAACGCAATCCTGTGGGTATCACAGCTTTACAAGGGCACCTACACTAAATATTATTATTTTGCTCTTAATGCCGCCATTGGTTGCTACTCACACCTCAATTAACTCACTTGTCCGGAGAATCCCGAGTGTACCCCGAACAACCCAAGGACAATTCCAAAAAATATTTCTGTTCCACACGAATATTCAAACTCGGGTCTCCTGCGTGCAAAACCAGTGTGATGCTCAATTACTCACAGTAGTCCAAGAAAGCTTCCTGTAACACTAAACTGGACAATTACCTGTGCATCTACATTAAACTATACATATGGTATTACCATGACTATTGTCCAAACCAAACTTTAACCAAATCAAATTTGCAGGACTTTGGGTTGAACTCATAGCTCAGGTTAAAAATAGCCTAAACATTGTTCGGCCTTTGTTTTCCATTTAAAATAATGGAAGTCCAAAAGTTCGGTGGCGGGTTATTTTTTCAGCAGAACAGAAGAAACCTGATTGGACTATATGATCATCCTGTATTTAAATATGAACCCAATTTTATTGAGTTCAAATGTATTTCCAACAAAAGGGTTTGTTGGATGATTTTACTCGAAAGTTGTGCACTCAAAAAAAAAGCCTGCTTTTCTAACAGTACTGATGCGTTTGAAATTTATTTAAAAGCTCCTACAATTCTCCATTCGTTTTAAGCTGCCTTTGTCGTTGAACATGTACCTACAGTGAGCTTTCATTCTGAGTTATCATAAATATAAGCTTTCTCTTTTTCTCTTCAGATTAAAAAATAAAGAGAGAAATAGTGATAAGCTAGCTAGGAATGAGCATAGAATATAGAAACTAGGGATGGGTTTTTCGACTCACTTAGGTGAGTCGACATGATCGACTCGACTCACAAATATGAGTCGACTCAATGACCCGACTCTCGATCGACTCGCATCGAGTGACAATTTTCAAAATCGCCTTATTTGATCAGAAAGACATAATAAAACCAATTGACAAAAGGGGCATCTACCAAATAAACACCCCCAACTTCGGTGAATAAATTAAAAAAACATCACAATCAATCGTCACCAGAATAAAAGAACATTTTCCTTCAGTAAACAACAAAAATCCGGAAAAATATTTCTCCCTTTGTTATCTTTATCAGTCAACAAAAAAAGCTACGCGTAAGATTTCAAAAAGATGATTCGACTCGTGAGTGAGTGGAGTCATGAGTCAGACTCATGACTCGACTCGTGGATGACTAGCCCATCCCTAATAGAAACTCTACCAATGTAACATATGGGATTACTTGCTGTTTTCACGTGCTTCGCTACGAAATTCAACAACAATTTCAAGTACGCGAAATTAAATCTTCTCAACATTAGATTTTTGGTGGAGCCGACCCCCAGAGTGAGCACCGCTCCTAGAAAATTCTATATTTTATGCAAGGATATGACTTTTTGTACTGTGGAACACTTTGTATCGAATTTCAGCTTTCTCGGTTATCCCAAAGTGGTACTTCTCAATTCCGATTTTTTGGTGGTGAAAACCGTCCATAAATCGGAGAGAAACCGGAAAATTTCAAATTTTATATTTCTTATGGGGTCCTTATATACTATTTTGGGGGGGTCCATTCTCGGCAATTTTGCGTTATCTCCTTTAGTTTGCCCAGAAAAAAATTGCAAAAAGACCCTCTAAAAAGCGTTATTTTAGGCGGTAACTTGCTCCCACTTGTACTTTCGATTTTTTCCATTCTTATTACGCACCTACATACTAAAAGGTCCTGTGTGCCAAGATTCAAGTCTCTAGGTTTAACCATCGTGGAGCTACGTTGATTTTCAGTCAGACAGTAAGTATACCAACTGGGCTTTGCGTTTTGTAAGTATAAATTATTTTTCGGCTTAAAAAAAAAAAAAAAAAANCAAAAAAAAAAAATATATGATACTTTAGGTTCCAAGGTATGCAGAATCCAAATTTTCGTTACGATTCCAATGATTCGTTACTATGTGCGACTTCAAGCGAAAAATCCAACTCCAGGAGAAGGATTCACTTGAAGGGTGTTGTCGCTTCCAAAAGACGCCTGAACAGTCTGGCAATATGGTCTAGCCCATAATGATGAGGGCATCATCTTTCTGCTTCTTATTGAGATTTTGCCATTCAGCACTGTATCTCATTTTTATCTTTTAAAGTTCAAATATTTTAACTTTTGAGGAATGAGTTTTATAGGTTGAGAAAGCTTTTCTCAATTTGAGAAAGTTACAAATCTTGGGAAATAAATGCAGTTGTGAATTTTAATGAGTGGAACAGAATAATGAAATTTTCAATTATTAATTTATGATTTGTTGGGGATGCTGAAGAAACAACTTTGGACTTTTCTCCCAAATTTGGAGGGGGGGGGGCGGCNGGGGGGGGGGGTACGGCGGCTTTACATCTTTGGTCATTCAAGGTAGGGGGTTTTCCTTATCTGGACGAAATCAATACCCTCATTGATTTCGTCCAGATAAGGAAAGAACAACTTGATCATCGCCCAGCAAGGGGAAAGTCACGTGGATTTGATCAAACCGTAACACCTGTAGGGCTTTCATTCTAATTTGTGTGAGTGATAAAATCACTAAGAATAACTTCATACAAGGTGTTACAAAAGGTTATGCAAAAACAGAAACCACGTAGAGTATTAGAGCTCAAATAAAGGCCACTTTGCTTAATAAACCCCTATACGGAAATGGACCCCAACGTAGCTAGGGCCAGGGGCGGATTTAAGGCTATATCTTAGAGGGGCGGTTCAGCACTTAAGGAGGGATACTTCCGTATTAGAATGGTAACAATAAATTGCAATTTGTACAGAAAAAAAATATTTTAATAATTCAGAATAAATTTGTGAACTGAAAAAATAATGTCGGTCGAAAAAAATAATACAATAATAATAAAACTGGTTTGCNAAGTTTTAGAAGACATGTTATAGCTTAAAACACCAAAAAAGTACGCATCAAAAAGTTTTAGGCATTTTCGTTTCATGACCCCATAACTCTGCCCCTGATGGGAGGAAAAGTGCCAGATACTCTCCAAAGAAGCATGATAACAATCGGAGACGTCGTGCAATGAAGTCAATCGCAAAATAATTCGATTTTTAAGTGCCAAATTTAGGTGGCCCCAGATACCTTGGGGTCCATTTCCGTATAGGGGTTTATTAAGCAAAGTGGCCTTTATTTAAGCTCTACTATACGTGGTTTCTTTTTTTGCATAACCTCCTGTATAGCAAGATCATCCCCTAAAGGTGCCAGCCAGTATTGCGATAAAATTAAAAACTCGACACGGAAATGTTCTCTTGTTCAATTTCCTGTGTTCAGCACATTATCGATATGCCCTCTCCATTCTGTCGATGACTGTTCAGTGAGTAGATTATACGAAAAGTGTTAACATCTGATACGGAATTTGAGCTCGAATTTTATTTCATTTTATTTTCAAATTTGGAAAAGCAGAAGGAAAGCACTTCAAAAGTTTGTCTCTTTCTTTGCTCTTTGACCTTATTAAATTTTCATTTCGACAAAACACAATACAGGGTGGTGTCAACGCATTTCAAGGAGATATATTAGGAATCTATTTCAAAGTTGTCAAAGCTTGACGATATGTCTAATTAAATATACCGAACTGAAGAGGCAGAGTTTTTGTGACATCACCAGCAACCCATGGTCAATGACCATGGGCCGTGTCCTATACAGGATGACCCCCCCCCAAAAAAAAGTAATTATTTTATTCATGTGTACTAAAGCTGAAATGAAGCCATTTCGCTTTATAAACATGAATCCCGGATATGCAACCCCTTCGACTTCTTACCTATTATCTCTTGGTAAGTGAAAAATTGTCAAATTTTGTAGAATGGAATGACTTTTTTGTGTTCGTATCATGAGTCTTCTGTCTTTTCAATCATAATTAAACTCAAAAGAAACAATATTGCGTTTTTAACCCTTATGCTCCAAAAGTACTTACCGTTTGCAAGCTCTAGTATACGTGGTTAAAAGGAGTACCTGTTTTTTTTCAACACCCTGTCTTTATTAAAAGGAGTACAAGTTTTTTTGGAACACCCTCCTTTATTAAAAGGAGTACATTTTTTTTTCAACACCCTGTCTTTATTAAAAGGAGTACAAGTTTTTTTGGAACACCCTCCTCTTTATTAAAAGGAGTACATGTTTTTTTTTTAACACCCTGTCTTTATTAAAAGGAGTATAACTTTTTTTTTGGAACACCCTCCTCTTTATTAAAAGGAGTTAACACTTTGTCTTTACTAACAGAAATACACGTTCTTGAACACCTTGTCTTTGGAAAAAAATCAGCACAAATACAAGTTTAAAGGATTCATTCACATGACTCGATTAAACGATCAATTTAATTCATTCTAATTTCTCTGGAAAATATATCAAAATGCACACTGTATGCATTTCAATGCAAGGAGTACCCGTGCCCGTACCAGCGCAACAAAATCCTGAAACTTCTACTCTATTCCTCCCCTTCTTCTTCTTCATTTTCCATTAGGTTCTCACTTCTCACCCACTTATCACATCTGTCTCTCTCTATTGATCTAACTTATCTGGAACAATGTCAAACTTCTTATAGGACGATGATTGAACTTGAATTCGAAAATGCTTTAGCACTCTGGCAAAAGAGACAACTTTTGCCCGCTCTCAAAATTCTGAAAATCTCTTGTCCGGCTGAAAATAAAGCATTGGCAATGTGTACGTCCAAGTAGTAGCAGGTTTTTTTCTTCAGGATTTTATTATCTACCAAAATGTCAGGGAATCATAACATTAATAGTATCTTTGAGAAAATAGTTGAAAATGAATTTTAATGTGAATGATACGCATGAACGAATAGTAAAACAACAAGTGAATAAATCAACAAAATAAGAGATTACAAAAAAGCAATATGACAAAATCCGATATCCCAAATCGAAGAATTTACCATCTGTGTACAAGACGAGCCGACAATGTTTGGGATAAAGCAAAAAGAAGATATATCATTGAAAATGAATGATAGGTTGTCCGAGCTTTCAATAGTCATGGTGCTGCTCGGAGTAAAAGTAAGGGGTTTGATGTGTATGTTTTGTACATTTGTCAACTGTAAAATCACTCAGTTAAAATGGTCACCAAGAAGATCCCGGGGGGACCAAAAAAAGAACCACATCAGAATAGGACACAAATCGCCCGAAAGTTATCGCGATACAAGTAAATCTTCAAAGTTAATTATCTAAAGTACCCTGTTCGTTCAATTACTCGCCATTTATTCACAATTTATTCCATTAGGTTCTCACTTCTCACCCACTTATCACATCTGCCTCTCACTATTGATCTAACTTATCTGGAACAATGTGAAACTTCGTATAGGACGATGATTGAACTTGAATTCTGAAACTTCTACTCTATTCCTCCCCTTCTTCTTCTTCATTTTCCATTAGGTTCTCACTTCTCACCCACTTATCACATCTGTCTCTCACTATTGTTGTAACTTATCTGGAACAATGTCAAACTTCGTATAGGACGATGATTGAACTTGAATTCGAGAATGCTTTAGCACTCTGGCAAAAGAGACAACTTTTACCCGCTCTTAAAATTTTGAAAATCTCTTGTCCTAATTCAGGACATGTTTAATAGGGATAGTTTTTAAAGACAACGAAAAAATGAAATTTTAATCTAGCAATTTTTTGGAGAGCCCTGCGTTTCTATGTTGAGATCATTTACATAGATCTCCTCTCTGTTGAGAACATCTACATAGATCTCCTCTCTGTTGAGAACATCTCCATAGATCTCCTCTCTGTTGAGAACATCTCCATAGATCTCCTACATGTTGAGAACATCTACATAGATCTCCTCTCTGTTGAGAACATCTACATAGATCTCCTCTCTGTTGAGAACATCTACATAGATCTCCTCTCTGTTGAGAACATCTACATAGATCTCCTCTCTGTTGAGAACATCTACATAGATCTCCTCTCTGTTGAGAACATCTACATAGATCTCCTCTCTGTTGAGAACATCTACATAGATCTCCTCTCTGTTGAGAACATCTACATAGATCTCCTCTCTGTTGAGAACATCTACATAGATCTCCTCTCTGTTGAGAACATCTACATAGATCTCCTCTCTGTTGAGAACATCTACATAGATCTCCTCTCTGTTGAGAACATCTACATAGATCTCCTCTCTGTTGAGAACATCTACATAGATCTCCTCTCTGTTGAGAACATCTACATAGATCTCCTCTCTGTTGAGAACATCTACATAGATCTCCTCTCTGTTGAGAACATCTACATAGATCTCCTCTCTGTTGAGAACATCTACATAGATCTCCTCTCTGTTGAGAACATCTACATAGATCTCCTCTCTGTTGAGAACATCTACATAGATCTCCTCTCTGTTGAGAACATCTACATAGATCTCCTCTCTGTTGAGAACATCTACATAGATCTCCTCTCTGTTGAGAACATCTACATAGATCTCCTCTCTGTTGAGAACATCTACATAGATCTCCTCTCTGTTGAGAACATCTACATAGATCTCCTCTCTGTTGAGAACATCTACATAGATCTCCTCTCTGTTGAGAACATCTACATAGATCTCCTCTCTGTTGAGAACATCTACATAGATCTCCTCTCTGTTGAGAACATCTACATAGATCTCCTCTCTGTTGAGAACATCTACATAGATCTCCTCTCTGTTGAGAACATCTACATAGATCTCCTCTCTGTTGAGAACATCTACATAGATCTCCTCTCTGTTGAGAACATCTACATAGATCTCCTCTCTGTTGAGAACATCGACCACACGCTCGAATAAGTAAGAACGATTGAATCACTGCACACTTTATGCGGGAATATTTCCTTCAGGTTGTCAAGTTGGACTTCATTAAAATATGTCCAAAGACATTCTTGAATCCGAAAACAAAACCTTTTTGTTGTCAAACAAAAAGGAAATGTTATCCTTCCATCTTTTTGGAACCTCAAAGAGAGGAGAAAACGTGCTGCCCCAAATAATGTTCTGAAAGAGAAGGGTTGTAGGTCATCGCCCACTTCCAGATTTTATTAAACATTGTTGCTACTGAAAGGACAATTCGATAAAACATCTTCCAGGTAATTGTTTATGCAAAAACCCACGCAGCCTTCAAGGGTTCGTGCATAAGCAATTACCTGAAAGATGTTTTATCGAATTGTCCTTTCAGTAGCAAAATTTTCAATAAAAAATCTGGAACTGAGCGATGTTATTTAATGGGAAATCTAAGTAAAATGATTTGGAAGTATTAGATTTTACGAGTTCTTTGACTTCTTGAGGCCCATTTACACTGCTCGAGCATTCGTCGCGAATAGAGGTGACGAACGAGCATTCGTTCGAGGCTCAGGCAGTGTAAACAGTCACCGCGAGCCGATTATGTTCGAAGCGAATGCTCGTTCGTGCTCAAGCCTGATCCACGCGATATCGGTTTAACTGATGGTCAGAAATGCTCGAGCAGTGTGAACAGAATGCTCGTTTGTGTTCGTGCTCGTCGAAAACTGGCGAGCAACAATCACGAATGCTCCATGCTCGTGTATGTTCAGGCGGTGTAAATGGGCCTTTAAGGTAACAATACAGTGAAACACAACACGAACAAATCTACCAATAAGCATTCAGCACAGATTAGATAATAACTTTTCTGTTTCCCGATTTCGAAATCGCTTTGGAATGGCAAATACGAATTTTCGATTGGGAAATGAAAACTTCCCACAATTCAACTTCCCACAACAATTCAATGTATTATACAACACGTAGAACAACTATCGCCATCTTCATGGAACAAGTGAAACGAATAAAGGCAGTGTCAAAAATACTTCTCAAAAGTCATCATCAGCTGACGAAGTTAAAAAAATATATCCAAAGGAAAATGACGAGAGAAGGAGAAACTCCAAAAAAGTTCATAAGTTGTCCACCAGAGTTTAGGTCATGTTTATTAAATTTCTCAAATTTCAAAAAAGTCGAGTCATAACGAATCTCAGAGCCACGTGGGTTTCGTTACCATGATGATGTCGTCAGTAGAATCGTGAAACATTTCAGCGAAGATTTGGTTGAACACATTCTTCGTTCACTCACTATCGTGCAGGATACGGCACAGGAAGTGGGCGTTTTTGTTGATACACTGTTGACTTTTGATAGAATTATGATTTATGAATTTGAATAGAATGGCATACCCTGTTACACGATCCACGATATCTACTCTGGAATATGAAGGGCGGACTACGGATCTCGAAACTTCTCAATATTGGCTTTAGTAAGTCTTATATTGACCTCTGGTATCGATGGTGAACAAAAAAAAAAGAA
>CM022879.1:29666391-29711756 GCA_012654025.1 Pachypsylla venusta | reverse complement strand
GGAATGTAGCCACCGAGGGGATCCAGCTTCAGAGGGTCCCGCGTGTACAGAAAGTTTGGTGCTAGAAAGGGCATCCCGACCCCTTCTATGTACTCCAATAGTGGTAAATATCTCAAATTCATTAGGATGATATTGCACAGTCAGACCGTCTTACTACTCCAGCATCAATGGTGACTGGTATTACAGAAATTTAGTCATAATGCTCGTGAATATAAATATCAGTTGAGCAAACAAGTGGGGGAGAAGTTCAGAGTTCTAAACCCCACCCCCGAATCATTTTTTTTTTTTTTTTAAATTTTCGATATTCATGTCTCATACCTTTATCGAAACCGATATCCTTGGCACAGCTGACGCACATATTATTACTGAGATAATTTTCCTTTTTAGTTAATTTTAGGCGGGAGAAGCACTCACATGACAAGGTATATACGCGCGGAAGTCTGGGCATCAAAATATCTTCTTGGCTACTTTTTATTTTTGAATTCGTCACCTTGGCAATCAATCAGTAAAATTGCAAACATCTAACTTATTCTTCCCCAAATACTGTGAGTTATATTATTATAATAAAGATATTTAGGGGAGCTTCGTTTGAGCTCGACGGTGGTTTGAGTAGAAGTGAATCTATTTACTGATGTTGGCAGCGTCTGCAACGCCAGTGCCTCGCAACCTACCTAATATTATTTGTACATTGTTTGACTAGCATCAGTTAAACATGGAATTCAATTCCTCTGCCACGCAATGAATGAGGCAATTGTCAATTGTCATCATTAACTGGACAACTCACAATTCGGTGCAGGAGGAGAGGGAATGTTATGTTCAATTAAATTTTGTTATTCAACAAGATACGAGATAATAATATGTACCACACCCTGGTCCCTTCTTAGCATACTTTCTTTGAGTCCAGTCCTTCTGGTAACCAACAGTCGTCCCGGTATTTGGATAGGTTGGACTAGTGACATCGTAAAATACAGTCCTTATGTAAAAAACACTCGTCCTAGCTTTGTAGAATTCACTAGTCCCGGTCTTGTGACATCCAAATCGTCCGCATTACTGACATCCACTAGTACAGTCCTTGTGGTAACTAACAGTCGTCACGGTCTTGTAATAGGTTGGACCGCACTAGTGACATCCTAAAATCCTTACATAAACCGACACTTGCCCCAGTTTTGTAGAATTTACCAGTCCCGGTCTTGTGACATCCAAATCGTCCGCATTGTTGAAATCTACTAGTCCAGTCCTTATGGTAACCACAATCGTCCCATCTTTGACACATGGTTGGTGACATCCAACTTGTGACGTCTACTAACCCTTCATAATATTTTTTATTTCCATCTGTCCTTATGACAACCAACCCTCATCCCAAATTTGTGACATCGAACTCATATCGTCTCACGCCTTTGTGACATTCCACATCCCACTGGTCTAGTAACATACATTTTGAGAAGCTTAATTTCCTGATAATTCTTTTGAACATCTCAACTTTAATCTTCTTTTGTTTAATATTGTTTCTCTGACAAGTGCTCTCTCTTCCTTTCCCATCTCAGATAGCGTCTTAATAATATTTTTTATTTCTATCTTCCAAAAGTCTTAACAGAAAGTCAACAATAACAACTTTTAATTTAGATTTTTCATAATCACCCGTCTGAAGAAAAATCTCATTTTGTCAACTACTTCGTTCTTTTGTCCTATATTTTCTTCTTCTTTAATTTGACCTTTTTCCCAATTCATTTTGAGATAAGCGTTCTTTCCTTAATTCTACCATGCCTTCCTTGCACCCCCGCTTTCTTCTCATAGTATCAATGCGTAGTAACTGCAAGTTGCTGATGACATTCTATCTTTGGTTTAAAGCAGAACTGTTTAAAGGATGGATGCCCTTCCTAACACCAAACCTTCTGTTTTTGCTCTCCTCGGAGGCTACTTTTTATTCTTCTAATACTCCCCATTATTATTTTTTTTCAGGCAGATATTTTTTAATGCAATATGGTGCTTGAAAAAAAATAGAATGATCATCACTGATCATTCTATTCTCATCCCTTAAATCATCCCTGATCATTCTATTCTCATCCCTTAAATCATCCCTGATCATTCTATTCTCATCCCTTAAATCATCCCTGATCATTCTACTCCAATCCGTTAGAGCATCCCCGATCATCCTATTCTAATCCCTTAGACCATCCCTGATCATTCTATTCTAATCCCTTAGACCATCCCTGATCATTCTATTCTAATCCCTTAGACCACACCTTATAGTTCTATTCTAATCCATTAGACTCATTAGAGCATCCATGATCATTCTATTCTAATTCCTTAAACCATCCCTGATCGTTCTATTCCCATCCCTTAAATCATCCCTGATCATTTTACTCCAATCCATTAGACCATCCCTGATCGTCCTATTCTAATCCATTAGACTCATTAGAGCATCCCTGATCATTCTATTCTAATCCCTTAAACCATCCTTGATCGTTCTATTCCCATCCCTTAAATCATCCCTGATCATTTTACTCCAATCCATTAGACCATCCCTGATCATTCTATTCTAATCCCTTAGACCATCCCTGATAGTTCTATTCTAATCCCTTAGACCATCCCTGATAGTTCTATTCTAATCCATTAGACTCATTAGAGCATCCATGATCATTTTATTCTAATCCCTTAGACCTTAGATCATCCCTGATCATTCTATTCTAATCCATTAGACTCATTAGACCATCCCTGATCATTCTAATCTAATCCCTTAAACCATCCCTGATCGTTCTATTCTAATCCATTAGACTCATTAGAGCATCCATGATCATTCTATTCTAATCCCTTAGACCATTTCTGATCATTCTATTCTAATCCATTAGACCATCCCTGATCATTCTATTCTAATCCCTTAGACCATCCCTGATCATTCTATTTTAATCCATTAGACTCATTAGACCATCCCTGAGCATTCTATTCTAATCGCTTAGACCATCCCTGATTATTCTATTCTAATCCCTTAGACCTTAATTCATCCCTGATTATTCTATTCTAATCCCTTAGACCATCCCTGATATTGTATTCTAATCCCAATCAATCTATTATTCCATTCAATATAGCTGACCTTCAATTGAAATTAGATCATTTGGGATCATACACCGCTTCACTTGATCATTTGTCTTCCTAATTGGCGTATCCTTCCCCAACGCAACGTCTTCCCCTAGACAGAATCTAATTCCATTAATTTCAATGAGTCAGAGAGTTGTCTTTGTACTCTGCCGACAGTAGGCTCCGGCTTTTAAACATTTTCCACTGTGTTTAATTTTGAAGTTTTTTTGGGGTTCCATAACGGAAGGTTATAAACAGAAGCATATTACAGAAGACCGTCTCTCGGGAACGGTCAATCTTCTCACATCAAGAAAGTAATGACAACAAATGTTGCAAACATATCATAGGGCCTATTACAGAAGACCGTCTCTCGGGAACGGTCAATCTTCTCACATCAAGACAGCAATGACAATAAATGTTGCAAACATATCATAGGGCCTATTACAGAAGACCGTCTCTCGGGAACGGTCAATCTTCTCACATCAAGACAGAAATGACAACAAATGTTGCAAACATATCATGGGGCCTATTACAGAAGACCGTCTCTCGGGAACGGTCAATCTTCTCACATCAAGACAGCAATGACAATAAATGTTACAAACATATCATAGGGCCTATTACAGAAGACCGTGTCTCGGGAACGGTCAATCTTCTCACATCAAGACAGCAATGACAACATGACCGTCTCTCGGGAACAGTTAATCTTCTCACATCAAGACAGCAATGACAATAAATGTTGCAAACATATCATAGGGCCTATTAAAGAAGACCGTCTCTCGGGAACGGTTAATCTTCTCACATCAAGACAGCAATGACATAAATGTTGCAAACATATCATAGACCCTATTAAAGAAGACCGTCTCTCGGGAACGGTCAAATTTCTTACATCAAGACAGTAATGACATCAAATGTTGCAAACATATTATAGGACGATTTGTTTATTTGGAAAAATACTGCAGGTGTTCCCATTTGCCATCTGTACAAATATTTGGATCTAATTATTTTCTACAATGAACCCTTGAAATAGTAGCGAAAAAAAAGAACATAGAATTCAAAAATTGAATAAAAAAATCCGTTTGTGCGCCGTGATGGGCACTTAGCGACCCATTTGGATTCTAATTATGCCCCGAAACTTTTGGTCACCGTCAGACACATATATAGACACGTGGACACCTACATGGTACAACCCAGCTGGACGTTGCTTATCTTCAGTGATCTAACGGGAACTGGTGTATATGGCACATTGCCATAGACGCTGGCTAACAGTGACAGTACCCCGTGACCGGCAAGTGATCCGCACGTCAAGACTAAAAATAATCTTCCAAGCAGTTGAAGGAACATGCTCATACTAGACAACTAGACCGACACGTGACAGTGACAGTGCATCACTGCGAGCAGTGTGAGCTCACGATCAGCGGGAATAACTTACCGGCACTGTCGCTGCTTTAGAGTGAATGCTCATTAATTTGAGTATTTGACCACACATAAAAAATAGAGCTCTAAGGGTTGTTAGGTGGTAGAAAATGCCCCACTCATTAACCTGTACTTTTGTTTGGATTGTCAAAAATCAGGCAAAAAAAGAACTGGGGATTTTTAATGCAATACCAGTATTACCTTTATTTTTTTCACAAGACCGTGGTCGGCCAGCGCCCATCGCACGTTGAGTACAACAGCTCCCGTCACATTACTGAAGTTAAGCAACGTTCAGTTAGGTTTTACTGAGTGGGTGACCACACATGTTTACGCGCTCGTGATGCTGGCTGTGGGATTGGTCAATATACAAACTAGCTAGTACCTAGTTTGTAAGGTTCCCCTTCTCGAATGAGTAATAGAATTTAGAGAGACGTTATTACAAGAAAAAATTGAGGGGGGTATTTTTTCGTGATTTCCAAAGGTTCTTATCGGACCGTGGCTGTCCAATTTTGGTGAAAACATTAGAAATTTGGGCGGAACTCGAAAACGGCTTGAAATANGTCATTCACCTTGGGGGGGGGAGGGTGATTTGATAACATGAACTTTGGACAGTTATGTCTGTGAAACATAACAAAATAATGTATTTGTATAAATATGATGTAAATAATGTTCACAGTTCACATTAAGTATTTAATCATTTTGGTTTTTATTGAAATTCTAATGGGGAGTGTGGCAAATCTTTGTCATCCGCCGCATCTAGCATTGTATAACTTGTGTCATCGAGCCGATCTTCGTGGCCGAGTTGTTAACAGCATTGACTCTTGGTCCGGAGGTTGTGGGTTCGAAGCCCGGACGGAGAGAAAATTTTCCGATCGAATTTTCTCCTTTCCATGGCTGTAAAAAGGAGTTCCCCGAAGTAATGCGAAAGCGGTTCCGGAGCATAACTTTTTTAAGAAATATATTTAATGGAAACTCTGTCAAGCAATTTTACCAGACTGATTGACTCCAGGTCCAATTCGTTAGAGATTTCAACTCATGGCCAGTTGTTGCAAACCAGCCCCACGGCTGTTAACCTCTGATCAATCCTTAGAGCTCTGATATATTTATGTGGTCGGATACTCAAATTATAAGGAAAACATCACGTTAAGCTTGGATTGAACCGACACACTCCTATTTACCAGGCAAGCACTTAAGAACTATGCTATCAAAGCAACCCTGTAAATATTCACCGAAAAGCTTCGTACACAAAAGCACAGCCCCTGGAACAAACATCAGATATCAGAAAATAATCTATCGGGATATGTCAGGAATACCAAAGAATAATCAGCACCTTGGTTTGTAATTGGTAATCCCTTAATTAAGACAGTTGAGGATATAAAACTGATGACACCTCCTGCGACCAAAAGAACCCTGTAAAAAATCCCCGAAAAACTTCGTACACAAAGCACAGCCCCTGGAACAAACATCAGATCCAGATGGTAATCCCTTAATTAAGACAGTTCAGGATATAAAACTGATGACACCTCCTGCGACCAAAGGAACCCTGTAAATGGTAATCCCTTAATTAAGACAGTTGAGGATATAAAACTGATGACTCATCCTGCGACAGCGAACAACAAAACAACACTTGATGAAAAATTGAAGATGCTATGAAAAGAAAAATCGGATGAAGTATGACAAGCCTGGAAAGAAACCATATTTCAGTTCTTTGACTACAGTGATCCTAAATCATGAAGGTTCGCCTCCAGCCGGGCCGGGGTGAGGTGCAAATGGAGGGTAAATCCCCCGGTCTCCAATGATGACCAATACAACATGTTTTAAGAGTTGTTAAGCAAAAAAAAAAAAAAAAAGGACCCTCGTCCAATGTTGACATTCAAATTGTCCCCGCACTCGCATGTATCTGCACTACGTTTGTCCTCACACAATGTTCTCTGTACAGAAGGTACAAATTGTAAACATGTGGCGTCTGTTTTTGGAGAGATTTATTTTTATTTAAAAGTTAAAAAAAAAATATCCAACATGCAGCAATATCGCGTTGAAAGGAGAAAATATTTGCAAATAAAATTATTTTTCGACTTGTCTGTTTTTGGAGAGATTTATTTTTATTTAAAAGTTAAAAAAAAATATCCAACATGCAGCAATATCGCGTTGAAAGGAGAAAATATTTGCAAATAAATTATTTTTCGACTATTTTTTGGACGCTTGATTGGGCCTTTTTAAGCTTTACTGACAAGTTTTATTATATACTCGAGAGAAAATTTGCTCGGGGGGAGGGGGGTAGGCATATGAACCCCTGTATTATCAACTACATTAAAAAAAAAAAAAAAAAAAATACCCCCCTCAAAATTTGATATTTTACGTTTCAAGGTACAAACGTATATAATCCAAAAATCGAATAAAAAAAAAATGCGTTTTTCCGCTACGTCGCGCCGTCCGCTGTAATGGGTAGTTTTGTCACCGGCGTTTACCGATTTTGATGAAATTTTGATTAGACCTCAAATGGGAGCTACATATCTAATTTCATATGACATATTTCATAGCTGCATATGTCACTTTCCTTTGTTTTGTTTTGTAAGGCAAATTGTTTGCGTTAAAATTAAAATAATTTCATCAATGTCAAGCAACTCCCGATGGCAAAAGTGCACATCACGGCGTACGCCGCGGAGGAGAAACGGTTTATTTTTATTCTATATTTTGGGATTCTGTGTACTTTGNGGGGTATTTTCTTACCCCGTAAAATTATTTACCAATGTGTCACATTAGCAGAGTTTTTTTTTATATAAAATATACTCATCTCAAGCCCTAGCGGCAGACCATCATCGGCTGACCAAAATTAATAAAAATTCACATAAAACGCATTCCCGACTCGTATCAGCCCAAAGAATAAAAAGATTCGTTTTGTTCGACAAATTTTATTACTCAGAGTGCCAAACTTGTGTGTTCAACATCAGCATGTTCAAAAACATCTAAATTATATTTATAAACATCTAATTTAAATTAACATCTAAATTTACTCTATGAGGCGGTTCAGTTTTGGAGAATTAGGAGGCCTTTACGACTATTTTGGCAACACAAGAAAGATTTATTATAAATAGGAATGAAATTTCGGAGTTGCTTTCAGATTTATTTTACACCAAAATATCTTCGGTGGACTCGGTCTGTAAGGATCTCCTGGAAGGCCTTAGATTACAGCCATTCTGATTTTTTATTATTTTCTAAATTTTATTCTACCCGTTCCTCGTAACTCTGGAGTGGCAGACCGTTACAGAAAATGTCCTAAAATAAGGTGTCTATTCCAGTCAATTTTCGCTATCTGTTTGGTCCGTGGTATTGGAACAGACAACCTCTATGACATAGGTACACACAAATATAATTTAGATGTTTATATAACTTTCACTCGATTTTTTTTTTTGCAACTTCTGACCCCTGATCCGTCCTTGTTCAGCTCTTCTTTATACATTTCTCCTTACAATGTCCCACATTATTTTGAAAAGCTGATACATTTTTTCATATTGCAGATTTCTTGTTCAGAGTCTGTTACACCCAAGGGAGTTTTCACTGCGTCAAAGTAGCGTTGAAAGCAATTTGCTTTCTCCTTTGTTAGATAATAAAAGTCCCATTTCAGAATTTAATAAAAAATTTGCCTGACAGTTGTTACTTCTAAAGGGTTGCCGTAGAATCGACTTGGTGTTCCATGTGTCCGTCCAATCTGATAGCATCCTAAGGCTATGTTTACATGACCGCGCGGGTTCAATGAACGCATCGATACAAGTTAGTAGAACTAGTACCGCGCGGTAATGTAAACAGTATGCACTATTTAGATAGATCTTCGCGGGAACCGCGCGGTCATGTGAACCTAGCCTAAAAGTTATCAAAAATCTTCTAACTATAAAAAAATCTGCAAATGTGATACATGGATTTGATATTTTAAGTTTAAAGGTATGAAGAATTCAAAACTAGAACAATACAATCCGTTTGTCCGTCGTACGCCGTGATGGGCACTTTTGCCAATTAGCGTTGAACGATTTTGATGAAATTAGGTATGTAGGTCCCATTTGGGTACATATTGCTAGCCACAACTTTCATTTAGTATCCTCGTGATGCTGTGTATTTATCCGACCCAATCCAGGCTGGGTGAAGTCAATGTGGGTAGCTGGTTTGCCAGTTTTCAATGAATGGAGGGTAAAACCAACGTCTTGAACGATCAATAGATTTCAAAGAGACGTTAAGCAAAAAAGAAACGTTTTGGTGATCAAATAGCAGAATGGCGCTAACTATTATCAATCAAAGTTAGAGATAAGAGGAGAGAGAGAGAGAAAGAGAGAGAGGGGGAGGTCTAAGGAATGCGTCACTCAAGCAATAAAAATATCGATTACTCAACGGGCCGACAATTGATGATAACGTGAACAAAATCTAGGATTTTATACGTTGAAATGCACATACTCTATCAAAACACACGAAATACCATCGTGAACGTTGATTAATCAACGGACAACCCTTCAATCACCAGTTTAAAAAAATAAGAACACATCACATGGGAGCTTGTTCTAGTACGGAACCCCCTCTATTTAAAATACCAAGCCCGAAGGACAAACTGGAAGCCTAATGAAAATTAGACCTAAACACTAAATTTCACTAAAATTAGGTGCGACAGACAATGTATTTTTGATCTGCTCAATTCCAAAGGTTTTATTAGTGGTATGGCCGTAAAAGCGTATCCTATTTAGTCTGTTGTGTTAATTGATATGAAACGTGTGTAGAGTCATTAAAATTGGTTAGCGCTGATATTGGTACACATTTTATCTTGTAGTCGCTTCCAAATGACAACCAGATACTGCGAGCGACTGATGAATGATCCAAATGAATGTACAAGTATATTTAATGGAACCTCGTCCACTGTATAAGCGCGATCTATTATAAAGTGGACAAGCTTCCAATACCTACATTCATTTTAATTAATCGCTAATTATACTCGTAGTAGCGCGTAATTGCTTTTAAAGAACGACTGCCCTCAGTGTTGAATTTAATTTATGTGAGTAGCTGGTTTGCAAATTTTCAGCAAATGTGGGGTAAAACCCCCGTTTCGAATGACCAATATATGTTAAAGAGACGTTAAGTCAAAAGAATAACAGGCATAGTATAATAATAGTCCCATAATAGTGTCCGAATAGGACTGAAAAGTCCTATGTTGAAATTTATTTACCATGGTTTAGTGGTGCAGTGGTAACACGCTCTAACTGGTGAACAGTAGGGCGTGGGTTCAAACCCAGCTAATCTTATGAAATTTTCATTCTCAAAAATTTGAGATATTTACCACATAATATAGCACCCAAAAAACTGCCCGTGTCAAGGAACTTTTCAGTCCTATTCGGACACTATTAAGGGACTATTATCATACTATATTCTTTTGACTTAATCTCTCTTTAACATCTATTGGTCATTCGAAACGGGGGTTTTACCCCACATTTGCTGAAAATTTGCAAACCAGCTACTCACACAAAGCCTAGGTTGGGCCGAAAAAATAGCCAGAATCACGGAAGCGCGTACCCACATGGAACAACCTCACTGGACGTTGCTTAACTTCAGTGATCTAACGGGAACTAGTGTATTCAACGTGCACTAGACCCTGGCATATTATGCCTCTGTATTGTTCCCTTTGGTATTAGGGTCAACTTGGGTCTAAAAGCAACCTGAATATTGTCAACAATCACAGCACGTTGAATACACCAGTTCCCGTCAGATCTCTGAAGTTAATGAACGTCGGGCGTGGTCAGTACTTAGATGGGTGACCGCTTGGGAACATCACGTATCGTTCGTTGCCTCTATTCCGGCCCAACCCAGGCTGGGTGAGGTCAATGTGGGTAGCTGATTTGCNTATGCCTCTGTATTGTTCCCTTTGGTATTAGGGTCAACTTGGGTCTAAAAGCAACCTGAATATTGTCAACAATCACAGCACGTTGAATACACCAGTTCCCGTCAGATCTCTGAAGTTAATGAACGTCGGGCGTAGTCAGTACTTAGATGGGTGACCGCTTGGGAACATCACGTATCGTTGGCTCTATTCCGGCCCAACCCAGGCTGGGTGAGGTCAATGTGGGTAGCTGATTTGCAAGTTTCCAGCGAATGGAGGGTAAAAGACCCGTCTTGAATGACCAATAGATGTTAAAGAGACGTTAAGCCAAATTAAAAATAAACAAAAAAAAAAACCTGTATATTGACAAAAAATCGCAAGAACTACACAAACCAAGTGTATTTTATCATTTTCATTTCTTGTATTTGAGAGTTCTATCAAGTGTCCCAAAGGTTTTCTTTCTTTGAACACATTTCTATTTTTATCTCTGTCAAGCGGTTCAACCCAAGATCCACAATAGTAGAAACCAGAGCTGCAGATACCACTGTGAAGATAATGATTGGACAGTAGAGTCCATTGAACCAACCAAGGTACTTACGGACCAAACAATGTTAGGTACAACAAGAAGAACGTGACTATCGCCATACAGCAGGTCGCACCTATCAGCATAATCAGACTGATAGATTAGACAAGCAACTAAGATGGCCTCCAAGCAGATTAGAAAGAAATAATTCAAACCTTATCAGTATGGTGTTTGTTTTGTTGAAAAAATAAAACAAATTAATAATGATTTAGTAAATATTTTATCAGGCCTAAATAATTGCACCTTAATGAATCAGCTAATTGATTCCAGTATCAGTAATCAGCTAATTGATTCCAGTATCTTGTACCCAGTAGCTAATTGATTCAAGTATCAGTAATCAGCTAATTGATTCAAGTATCAGTAATCAGCTAATTGATTCCAGTATCATTAATCAGCTAATTGATTCCAGTATCAGTAATCAGCTAATTGAATCCAGTATCATTAATCAGCTAATTGATTCCAGTATCAGTAATCAGCTAATTGATTCCAGTATCAGTAATCAGCTAATTGATTCCAGTCCAGTATCAGTAATCAGCTAATTGATTCCAGTCCAGTATCAGTAATCAGCTAATTGATTCCAGTCCAGTATCAGTAATCAGCTAATTGATTCCAGTATCAGTAATCAGATAATTGATTCCAGTATCAGTAATCAGCTATTTGATTCCAGTATCAGTAATCAGCTAATTGATTCCAGTATCTTGAATCCAGTAGCTATTTGATTCCAGTATCAGTAATCAGCTAATTGATTCCAGCATGCATCTTTTCTGTAACTTTAAGAAAATATAGATTTCTTCTGAAAGTCTTGAATCTGGTTTTAGGGGGTCCACTCCCGATCATTTTGGTTTATTATTTTCATTGATGAACCTTTTAAATCGTCACAAAAAATACCCCTCCTCAAAATTTGATATTTTACGTTTCAAGGTACCTACAAACGTAAAATCCAGTACGCCCTACGCTGTGATGGGCAGTTTTGTCACCGGCGTTTACCGATTTTGATGAAATTTTGATTGGGACAAGGGTACGTAGGATCCAAAAATCGAATAAAAAATAAAATTTCATAAAAATCAGTCTACGCTCATGACGGACTGTGTAAAATGTACAGAGGGCGGCGGGTGGCGCCGGCGACCAAAGTGGGACTATCCAAATTCCGGGACCTCGAGGAAAGTATTTCATTTTTATATAGTCGTCTAACGTCCTATCAAAATCTCTATTTCAAGTACTGACGCTTTCTGAGTGATGGATGAGTAATTGGAACTTTCCATACACTCATTTTCCAAATGCCATAAACTAATCAGAAGATGAGTGTATGAAGACTGGATAATGAGTAAGTGGAATGTTGATGATGAGTGTCAGTCTACGCTCATGACGGACTGTGTAAAATGTACAGAGGGCGGCGAGTGGCGCCGGCGACCAAAGTGGGACTATCCAAATTCCGGGACCTCGAGGAAGGTATTTCATTTTTATATAGTCGTCTAACGCCCTATCAAAATCTCTATTTCAAGTACTGACGCTTTGTGAGTGATGGATGAGTAATTGGAACATTCCAAACACTCATTTTCCAAATGCCATAAACTAATCAGAAGATGAATGTATGAAGACTGGATAATGAGTAAGTGGAATGTTGATGATGAGTGTCGAGTGAATGAATGAGAAATAGAAGGATGAGTGTGTATGCGAGATAGACAAATGTGAATGAAGCAGGCTGATATGGATCAGTGGCTCTGACAATAGCAGAATTATATATGTACTGAGTGTATGAAGACTAGATAATGAGTGATGATGAGTGTCGAGTGAATGAATGAGAAATAGAAGGATGAGTGTGTATGCGAGATAGATAAATGTGAATGAAGCAGGCTGATATGGATCAGTGGCTCTGACAATAGCAGAATTATATGTACATGAACACTTGTCACCTGTTAGAGGTATCCCCATTACACAAAATTTGATGCTAATCGGTTGAACGGAAGCAAACTTGGGTAATATAGCTCTCTTCGAGAAACTCCTTAGCGGCCAAATTGTAATGTTAAACTCTTTTACCCCTATAGATATACCCTATAGATATACAAGTAGAAAATTCAAAAAAACCTTTTTCAAATTTGTGGGGGGGGAGGTCACAAATTTGTTCTTCAATCTAATNTTTTACCCCTATAGATATACAAGTAGAAAATTCGAAAAAACCTTTTTCAAATTTGTGGGGGGGGAGGTCACAAATTTGTTCTTCAATCTAATTCGAGAGGGTCGGCTCACAAAAGGTTGGACACCGCTGCTTTGCAAGGAGGAACTAGATTGACTTCGCGTGGAACAGGACGCAGAAAGTAAGCCATCGATATTCTATCACATTCAACTGACTCATGACAGACAGGTCTTGACGCATTACACAGTACAATGCCAATCAAGTACTAGGAACAAATCCCCTAAAGATAAAATGTCTTCCTCGCTCCAACGGGTGTCGTTTTCTCAACCACTACATGTCGATAATTGGTTGAGTCAACACCTGTCCCCCCCAATGATGAGCACATGATGTGTACCACCTCTTTGTTTGTCCGGCGGAAGAACCTGAATCAGTGAGGATCCAACCACTGATAGAGAGATTGATTGATCTGGACACTGGTCAAGTCGATGAATGATGCTATAACAACATGACAGTGAGTCCTCCACAACAGTGATGATGAGCACACGGTGTTCCAATGGTTCCGCTTGGTTAGGCCCACCTCATCATTTCAGCAATCAGTAAGAAATGAGACCAGCAACACATCGATAATGACGATCTCTCCTTATCAAAAACCAGTTCGAGTTCTGTGATAGGTCATGCTCTACTTCTGAACGATGCGATGGTGAGGTATAATATCAATCATGTTCGTGTAGTGACTGAGGATATTTGACGATAGTGCTCTTAACCCATTGTGGTGACTGAGGATATTTGACGATAGTACTCTTAACCCATTGTGGTGACTGAGGATATTTGACGATAGTGCTCTTAACCCCTTGTGGTGACTGAGGATATTTGACAATAGTGCTCTTAAACCATTGTGGTGACTGACGATATTTGACGATAGTGCTCTTAACCCATTGTGGTGACTGAGGATAAACACTTGTTTCTATTTCTGACGTAAACATAGCAATAGTGATGAACTAATCAGATAATTCAATAATTGTTCATATGAAGTTTCCTAAGGCGTATCATACAATAGTTTTACTGAGTCAACAAAATTATCATCGCTGTTGATCGATTCATCGATCGGACCAGACAGACAAAAAAACTCTGCTAATGTGACACATGGCTCTAATATTTTACTGGTTAAAAAATTGCCTCCCCCCCCCCCAAAAAAAAAAANATTTGATCCCCGATGGAATCTATATAAGAAATTTTATTCAAATCGGTCGACCCACTACCAAAAGTA
Source organism: Pachypsylla venusta (assembly GCA_012654025.1). Taxonomy (NCBI): domain Eukaryota; kingdom Metazoa; phylum Arthropoda; class Insecta; order Hemiptera; family Aphalaridae; genus Pachypsylla; species Pachypsylla venusta. The sequence goes on along the minus strand of CM022879.1, from coordinate 29,697,433 downwards.
CACATAACGGCGTACGGAGGACAAACGGGTTTATTTATTCGATTTTTGCATTGTGCGTACTTTGAAACGTAAATTATCATAGTTTGAAGGGGGGGTATTTTTTTTTTTGTGACGATTCAAAAGGTTTATCATTGAAAATAATAAACCAAAAAGTTACATCTTCTTTTGTTCGGTCAATAATTAACAACATGCAATGAAACAACTTACGAAACTGATCTGGAGTACAAATGAACATACCTGCGAACAGACAAACACACGTTGGAGAATTAGAAAATATTTAGTGAGGTTACTTTTAAGACATAATTTGGTGGACACAATACCACAGGAATCGAAACAAGCATGATTTTTGACGTCCTAATAACCAAAAATGGTTTTTATTAATTACAGGGTGTCTACCAAATCGTCAAAGTGAAATTCCCTGACATTTCCAGGTTTTTCAGTCTACCTTTCCAAATTTTCCAGTGTACTTTTTCAAGATTTTGTCTCCCCCATCTGACTTCAAAAAACACAATATTGGGGCCCAGGGACCCCAAAAACTATACATCAAATTTCCTTCATACCCTAAACATGTATACCAAAATTTTAGAGGAAAACGATAATAAGCGGCGCAGGCGAAATTTTAAAAAACTGCGTCTTAAAATTAAATTAAAAACTAAATGATTCTTCTCACTTTATGTTGATATGTTGTCGGGATTTGTTTTAAGATTTCTAGGCGAATAGAAGCATTAGGGGTTTGTCATTTTTTATTCACAATATTGCATTTTTCAGCGGCTTATATAGAGAATAAACCCTTACTGGCTGTTTGCCAAGTGGCCCAAATCTCATACCATTTTAAATCACCCGCATTTTTCGACTAACATTTCGATCTGATTCGGTTTCATCTTCCATTTCAGATATTGCTAAACATAATTTTATTGTGTGGTTTGATGGTATTTGGTCTCCTAATGGGTTAACAAAGACTTTTGATTTGTGACACAATCATTAGTATTCTACACTTGTACTATTCGATCTGATTTGGTTCCATCTCAGATCTTGCTACACATACCGGTCCTGTGTGGTTTGGTATTTGGTCTCCTAATGGGTTAACAAAGACTTTTGATTTGTGACACCATCATTAGTATTCTACACTTGTACTATTCGATCTGATTTGGTTCCATCTCAGATCTTGCTACACATACCGGTCCTGTATGGTTTGGTATTTGGTCTCCTAATGGGTTAACAAAGACTTTTGATTTGTGACACCATCATTAGTATTCTACACTTGTACTATTCGATCTGATTTGGTTCCATCTCAGATCTTGATGCACATACCTCTGAGTCACGGTTCAATTCTTCTCACTTCGGATCCCCTATCTATTCTTAGTGTTAGTTAATATCAAAAGTGACTGACACTTTTTTTTAAACAAAACTATTTTTTTTGTTGTCTTTATTTTTCGGAGGTATTTCTTTGGGAGTTTAGAAAATATGGGATACCACTCTTTCGCTGAGATCCTTTATTTCAATTTTAATTTTATCAAACTCTCTGACGATGTACTCCGCATGAGTCAACCCTCAACTTTTGGAGTTTAGAGAATATGGGATACCAATCTTCCGTTGAGAACAGGATCTGTTCTTTATTTCAATTTTAATTTTATCAAACTCTCTGACGATGTACTCCGCATGAGTCAACCCTCAACATACTCGTACAAAATATACACTTGTACTATTCGATCTGATTTGGTTCCATCTCAGATCTTGCTGCACATACTGGTCCTCTGAGTCACGGTTCAATTCTTCTCACTTCGGATCCCCTATCTATTCTTAGTGTTAGTTATATCAAAAGTGACTGACACTTTTTTTTTTAAACAAAACTATTTTTTTTTTGTCTTTATTTTTCGGAGGTATTTCTTTGGGAGTTTAGAAAATATGGGATACCACTCTTTCGCTGAGAACCTTTATTTTAATTTTATCAAACTCTCTGACGATGTACTCCGCATGTGTGAACCCTCAATTTTTGGAGTTTACAGAATATGGGATAGGTACCACTCTTCCGATGAGAACAGGATCTGTTCTTTATTTCAATTTTAATTTTATCAAACTCTCTGACGATGTACTCCGCATGAGTCAACCCTCAATTTTTGGAGTTTATAGAATATGGGATAGGTACTAATCTTCCGCTGAGAACAGGATCTGTTCTTTATTTAAATTTTAATTTTATCAAACTCTCTGACGATGTACTCCGCATGAGTCAACCCTCAACTTTTGGAGTTTACAGAATATGGGATAGGTACCACTCTTCCGCTGAGAACAGGATCTGTTCTTTATTTCAATTTTAATTTTATCAAACTCTCTGACGATGTACCCCTCATGAGTCAACCCTCAACATACTCGTACAAAATAAACTGTAATGCTGTCATATTTTTGGCATTTCTCTAGTTTTTCTCCATCCCATTCCTTTCCTCGTATATAGTAATAAACCAGCTCCCATGGCTCAGAGGTCACCGCACTAGTCTTGCACTCGGGAGACCCGTGTTCGAATCCTAACATGGGCAATAATTTGTCAATGTGATTTGAATGTTTCAGAGGCCACTTAATCTCGCAAGGACAATAGCTATAGATGCGCATAGCGAACAGGTACCAGTATTGTAGGGTGATTTGAAAAATTCAAAGTAATTGGATAATGATTGATAATGGAAAAATCCTACAATAATGCAGTGAGCACCAAAGTTGTGACATAATAACACGAAGAAACAGAAATTCTATAGTAATCCAAATATATAAAGCAGATATTTGTGTGTACTTATGCTTGTGGCAAGGGCTGTCTGTTCCAATACCACAGCCCAAACAGTAGCAGAGAGCGAAAAATCATGGTCTACGACCTCGGGAAAATTATCAGAACTATGATAATATATGTCAAGCCATTTTCGAGTCATGGCCCGATATCTTTATATCGGGCCGTGACTCGTCTTTGACTTTGCGAGAAAGTTTTAGGTGGCCGTTTAGTCCTTATTTTAAGACAAATTTCTGCAAATTCAGTGTGGGCCACATGCGCCCTACGTGATGGTGTCAAACCTACTGCTACGACAAGAGTGGTTCAGTGTGGGCCATTATGGTGCATAATTTGTGCATTGTAATGAATGCTACGGCAAGAGTGGTTCAGTGTGGGCCATGCGCCCTACGTGATGGTGCATAATTTGTGCATCGTAATGACGCCTGCCAATAAACTCTACTTGCATTGAAAACCAATAAAATTACCAAGTCATGCTCTTAATGCAGGTGAAACTGCTCGTATATAACCAATTTGCAAACTGCAATTACATGAACTACGTATGCTGTATGCACAAGACCACAGTCAGTTCTCTCATCATTTTATTACATAAGTCGTTTTTTTTGTTTCCGGCTAGATAACTGAAGATAAGCAACATCCAGTGAGGTTTGACAAGGTGGGTTACCACGAAACTTCGTGCCCTCGTGATGTTGGCTACTCCCAGTTCAATACAGGCTGGGTTACCACGTAAATTCGTGCCCTCGTGATGTTGGCTACTCCCAGTTCAATACAGGCTGGATGAGGTCAATGTGGACAGCTGGATTGTAAGTTTCTAGCAAATGAAGAGTAAAACCTCAATCTCGAACAATCAATAGATTTTAATTTTGTTAGGGAACCAAATGACAAGTGGGTAACGATTTTTAATCAATCTATTTCATTCAATCAACTTTTCTTTTTTTTTTTTTTTTTTCATTAAAAGATGCCATAGTTACCCATTTTAAATTTNTTTTTTCCCCCCCCCCCCCAGTCGCCGGAAACTTGCAAACCAGCTACCCATATTGACCTCACCCAGCGTGGAAAAATATCCAGCATCACAAATGCGCGAACCCACCTGTACACCCACATGGTACAACCTCGCTGGACGTTGCTCAACGTCAGTGATCTACGTTGCTCAACGTCACTGTTGTATTCAGCGTAAAATGAACGCTATTTTTATTAAAATTCGGCCAATTTTTTTTTTTTTTTTTTTTTTCTACNTTTTTTTTAAATTGGCTTAACGTCTCTTTAACATCTATTGAATGACCAAGACGGGGGTTTTACCCTCCATTCGCTGGAAACTTGCAAACCAGCTACCCACATTGACCTCACCCAGTCTGGGTTGTTCCGGAAAACTGAGCCAACGATACGTGGTTTTCCCAAGCGGTCACCCATCCAATTACTGACCACGCCCGACGTTGCTTAACTTCAGCGATCTGACGGGAACTGGTGTATTCAACGTGGTATGATCGGTGGCTAAAATTTTAATTTTAATTCTATGAATAAATTCATTCAATTATTGTAAAAATCAGTTCATTTTTTTCTCTCTTCATTTTCCTAATTACTATAGAAAACCCCTATATTTCAATTCGTAATTCTTTCGAACTATTTACATTCGACCAAAAAGTTATTGTGAACCTTATAGTGAACTCCACTTTTGACCCCGGTATATATTCCGAAATGCACTTGTATGTATGTTTGTTACGCGATACAAACAATTTTCATCCGATTTTGACGAAATTTGGTATGCATATTTAGGACGTGAAGGAAATTTGCTGTATAGTTTTTGGGGGCGCTGTGGAGCCCAATATTTTGTTTTTGGTTTATTATTTTCAATAATGAACTTTTGGAATCGAAAAAGTTTAAATAATGCTAATGACTACAATACTAACGTGAACACCTGATCATCTTGATCCACTAGTTTAAGAAGAAGCCAACCACCCAGTTTAACTAATGCTAATGACTACAATACTAACGTGAATCCACTAGTTTAAGAAGAAGCCAACCACTCAGTTTAACTAATGCTAACGCGTGTAAAGCGACTAAGTGCTTTAAAATAGATATAATCTCTTTAATGCGGCAAATGCTGTACAAAATAAAAAAACACTCACAGGGGTGTTTAAACAGAATCTAATTTGGTATCAAGTTATCCAAAGAGTAATGCCTGATGTTTCTTAAGATTTCATTGACTTCCTCCAAGATTTGCGCGAGTTTTTCTATTTCCTCTTCAATTCTGTAGTCACAACATCTATTGTGACTGCACAATTTGTATTTCCAAAGTGTTCAACAACGCAGCTCAATGTATTTCAATAAAATCTTGCTCAAACTCTCAGTTGTCGTCGAAAACTTTATACCAATTTGAAACACTGCTACACCCCATCTAGTAGGCCCATTCCTGCCTATACCCCATCTAGTGAACTATTAATACTGAAAACCTCCCCAGGGTATATTCGATTGCACCCGAAAGTTTCGGCGTACAATTAGAGTCCAGATGGGACCTATTACCAAATTTCATCCAAATCGGTCTACGCTGAGTGACAAAGGTGCCCATCAGGGCGCGCGGCGAAAAAACAGATTTTTGGATTCTACGTACCTTGAAACAAGAAATATCAAATTTTGAGGGGGGGGGGTATTTTTTTTTNCAAATATTTTTTTTCGTAACGATTCCAAAGGTTATTATACTTTATCTACAATAATTAAAACTAGTTTTTTGAACTGTAGAAGTCACTCAATTAACTTGGCCCCCATTTGGATCCGGGTAGCCCACTTGGCCACTATTATCACCTAAAGGCCCCTATTATCACCTAATCACCGAGAGTTCTCATGGTACAAAGAGACAAACAAAAGAAAAATAAATCTTGTTGGAAGTAAACTTGACATCGTTGAGGAAAAAAAAATTAAGCAACCACGTTTTTCGGTCTCTATTTTTTTCCCGGTGATTCTAAACTAAAATATACATTGAAAAACATATAAATCCTGTGAAATCTATGGGATAAAAGTATACGATATGTTTTTTGTACGGCAAATGTTAAAGGAGCATTCACACTAAGCAGTTAAGCAGTGACAGTGTCGGCAAGTGATTCCAGCTGATCGTGAACTCACAGTGATGCACTGTCACGTGCCGGTCTAGTTCCTTCAACTGTCTGGAAGAATATTTTTAGTTTGGCCGGGGTATCACTCACTGCTTAGTGTAAATGTTCCTTAGTTAAGATTTTCAAGACTGAAGTTTCTCACAAATAGATTAAGTGTTTCATTTCCCCAAAGGCAAGAAGACTAGAAAGTGTTTCAATCAGTTTCTTGGCGTTGAAATTTAATTAAAATTTCCCATTAAATGCTTGAGAAATAAGAAATATTAAATAACTGAAATGCTGCTTTTGCGGCTTCAGGACATATAACGGCGAAAACACGCAGTTTCCTCGATTTCTTTTTTCGCTAAGCTTTTTAATAGTTTGCTGGTACTCTGTTCAGGAGTGGAACGTAAAAATTAATAAGAAATGCTGAAAACATTTTGCATTTTGTCGCTGCGACCATTTTCAAAATTACAGGTTGGTTCATGGGAATCGGTTGAAAAATAAAACGATACGCTTCAAGTATCGTTTTACTTTTCAAGTGCACAGCCAAGTCACGCTCATTGTGCGATAAGGAGTACTTATTCAAACTGTTGAAGGGCTAAGGGAGGCTGAAGCATCGTATATTTCATTATATTACTCAAAATCAATGAAATAGACTTAGTTGGCCACAGTCTATGTTCCCGTTAGATCATTGAAGTTAAGCAACGTACAGCGAGCTTGAACCACGTGGGTTCGCAACCTCGTTATCCTGGCTATTTTTCCGGCACAACCCAGGCTGGGTGAGGACAATGTGGGTAGCTGGTTTGAAAGTTTTCAGCGAATAGAGGGTGAAACCCCCCTTTTTAAATGGCCAATAGATGTTAAATAGACGTTAAGCCAAGACAAAAAAAGAGACTTAGTTGAGGCAAGTGTTGAATTCAATATGAAGGCGTCGCCATATTGTTCCTGATAATAACACATATGAATAGACTCCAGATTATCCGCAAGGTAAAGCTGATTTAATGGGCGAGAAGGATAAACAATGAATTCGCCATTGATTATCCGCAAGGTAAAGCTGATTTAATGGGCGAGAAGGATAAACATTGAATTCGCCATTGATTATTCGCAAGGTAAAGCTTATTTAATGGGCGAGAAGGATAAACAATGAATTCGCCATTGATTATCTATTTTTTTTCGTAACGATTCCAAAGGTTACAATAATTTAAACTAGTTTTTTGAACTGTAAAACTCACTCAATTAACTTGGCCCCCATTTGGATCCGGGTAGCCCACTTGGCCCCTATTATCACCTAATGTCCATATATACCACATGAATATCGCATAAAGAGTTCGAGAGTTCTCATGGTACAAAGAGATAAACAAAAGAAAAATAAATCTTGTTGGAAGTAAACTTGACATCGTTGAGGAAAAAAAAGTTCAGAAAATGTTTAACGGCCCAGATGTCCGTAAATCGAATGAGGAATTTCAAATTTTAAGCAACCACGTTTTTCGGTCTCTATTTTTTCCCGGTGATTCTAAACTAAAACATACATAGAAAAACATATAAATCCGGTGACATTTATGGGATAAAAGTATACGATATGTTTTTTGTACGGCAAATGTTAAAGGAGCATTCACACTAAGCAGTGACAGTGTCGGCAAGTGATTCCCGCTGATCGTGAGCTCACAGTGATGCACTGTCACGTGCCGGTCTAGTATGAANAAATATTGAGCACAATTCTCTACTTTTTATTTCAATTAGATATGATCATTGAAACAACATCTGTACAAGATACGTATTAGGTATGATTCTCCGCATCAATAAATGCCAAAAGTTGTATTTAAGGGTATGGTATGAAAATGCAGCTCCACATGAAAATATGAAATAAAATGAGTTTTCTCTTGTTATCTTAGCAAAAAAAATTAAGGGGGGGGTTTTTTTTTCGTAACGATTCCAAAGGTTATTATACTTTATCTACAATAATTAAAACTAGTTTTTTGAACTGTAGAAGTCACTCAATTAACTTGGCCCCCATTTGGATCCGGGTAGCCCACTTGGCCACTATTATCACCTAAAGGCCCCTATTATCACCTAATCACCGAGAGTTCTCATGGTACAAAGAGACAAACAAAAGAAAAATAAATCTTGTTGGAAGTAAACTTGACATCGTTGAGGAAAAAAAAATTAAGCAACCACGTTTTTCGGTCTCTATTTTTTTCCCGGTGATTCTAAACTAAAATATACATTGAAAAACATATAAATCCTGTGAAATCTATGGGATAAAAGTATACGATATGTTTTTTGTACGGCAAATGTTAAAGGAGCATTCACACTAAGCAGTTAAGCAGTGACAGTGTCGGCAAGTGATTCCAGCTGATCGTGAACTCACAGTGATGCACTGTCACGTGCCGGTCTAGTTCCTTCAACTGTCTGGAAGAATATTTTTAGTTTGGCCGGGGTATCACTCACTGCTTAGTGTAAATGTTCCTTAGTTAAGATTTTCAAGACTGAAGTTTCTCACAAATAGATTAAGTGTTTCATTTCCCCAAAGGCAAGAAGACTAGAAAGTGTTTCAATCAGTTTCTTGGCGTTGAAATTTAATTAAAATTTCCCATTAAATGCTTGAGAAATAAGAAATATTAAATAACTGAAATGCTGCTTTTGCGGCTTCAGGACATATAACGGCGAAAACACGCAGTTTCCTCGATTTCTTCTTTTGCTAAGCTTTTTAATAGTGTTTGCTGATACTCTGTTCAGGAGTGGAACGTGAAAATTAAAACATTTTGCATTTTGTCGCTGCGACCATTTTCAAAATTACAGGTTGGTTCATGGGAATCGGTTGAAAAATAACGATACGCTTCAAGTATCGTTTTACTGTTCAAGTGCTCATCCAAGTCACGCTCATTGTGGGGGGAAACATCGTATATTTCATTATATTACTCAAAATCAATTTTTTTTTTTTAAAACAATTTTAACATTTTATTTTTACAGTAATAGTACATACATATACTCCCCCCAGGTTACTCTTGTAACTTCTTAATGAATTAGACTTAGTTGGTCAGCGTCTATGGCACGTTGAAACAACCAGTTTCCGTTAGATCATTTAAGTTAAGCAACGTACAGCGAGCTTGAACCACGTGGGTTCGCAACCTCGTTATGCGGGCTATTTTTCCGGTAGAGGGTGAAAACCCCGTCTTGAATGACCAATAGATGTTAAAGAGACGTTAAGACAAGACAAAAAAAAAAAAAAAAAAAATGGGCGAGAAGGATAAACAATGAATTCGCCATTGATTATCCGCAAGATAAAGCTGATTTAATGGGCGAGAAGGATAAACATTGAATTCGCCATTGATTATCCGCAAGGTAAAGCTGATTTAATGGCCGAGAAGGATAAACATTGAATTCTCCATTGAATTAAATCAAATTCATCCTCACAAGAACGCATCCAGCTGTCTGTGCGCCCCCCTCCCACTAAATCACACCCTGCTCTGCCCTATCACATTTTCCACAAGATTCTCTCTATGTTCCATCTGTGTCCCATGATAGTGTGTCAAACGACACACTATTAAAGTACCTTAAATTCTAAGGTACTAATGTGAAAAAATCTATATCAAAGGAGAATTCACAGTAAAAAATTACACAATGGACATATCAGGGTGTCTACCAAATCGTCAAAGTGATATTCCCTGACTTTTCCAGGTTTTTCAGTCTACCTTTCCAAATTTTCCAGTGTACTTTTTCAAGATTTTGCCTCGCCCATCTGGCTTCGAAAAATACCCAAAAACTATACAGCCCCAAAAAATATACAGCAAATTTCCTTCATACCCTAAACATGTATATCAAAATTTTAGAGAAAAACGATAATAAGCGAACTCAATTTGAAAAATTCCCTGACTTTTCCCTAACATTTCCAGTCTGGTAGACACCCCGACATATGGACAATGCCGGCAAATGATTCCCGCTGATCGTGAGCTCACAGTGATGCACTGTCACGTGCCGGTCTAGTATGAACATGTTCCTTCAACTGCCTGGAAGAATATTTTCCTACCAGTCACGTCACTGTCACTGCTCACTGTGAATGATCCTTAAAAGCGCTTTATCGAACGAAAAACATATATGGAAAACTGTATATATTTTAATAATGCCTTGAACTAAATTTTATAAAAAAAAATTTCCTCAAACAGACATTTGATGAAATTTCAACATCTCCTCTGCTCGAGTGAGATGCTTGAAAGTTGAAAGTGTTACTTTGTTTTTATCATGCTCCATCAAGTGTACATCTAAGTCACGCTCGTTTCTTTTCTTCCACTGAAAAATGCATCCAACTGAATAATTAAAATTTATGTAAAATGCATGTTTATGAACAAAATGCAATATGTACACTTTGAAAAAAGATATTAAATTTATATTTTCTTTATTGTATGTTTCACGTGTATAAAACCGTGATTTTTCTTTCTTAGAAGAAAAAAAATCAAAGGTTCATTATTGAAAATAATAAACCAATATAAATTTCTTTGTGTTATTATATCACAATTTTGAGGGCATCATAGCTACCACTTGTCCCTATTACCATTGCTCCCCAAATTGTCACCACGAGGCTGAGTTATCGCCAAACACAACCAGACCAATTGTAGAAAATTCGAAAAAAACCTTTTTTAAATTTTCGACCTGATCAGGATTCGAACCCGGTACCTCTTGGTGCAAGCCGAGTGTGATGCGGACTCTGCCACGGAGACGTTAGGTCGAAAATTTAAATTTGAAAAGAGTAGCTAGCCATGGTAATAGCGACAAGTAGTAGCATTATGAGGTAAGAAAATGTGAGGAGTTTTGTGCGATAAGAACATGAGTGCAAGGAATAAAGGCTTATCTATAAGAGAGAGTGGGGCGTCCAGCAATATTATATGGAGCGGAAATGTGGCCCATCAAGAAAGGAGAAGAGGTTAGAATGAACGCTATGGACGGGATAAAATAAGAAATACGAAAATAAGATCAACAGTGAAAGTCATAGAAGAAAGTACAAGATAAAAGAATCCAATGGTTTGGACATGTGGAAAGAAGAGATGGAGATTATGTGGGGAAGAGATTGAGGGATTTGGAGGTGGAAGGAAAGCGACAAAAGGGCGGACCAGGAAGAAGATATTTAGATAAAATTAGAGAAGACCTAAATGACAACAATCTGGAGGTGAGACTTGCTCAAGAACTTCAGACCTGGAAGAGACTGAAGAAGGTATTTAGATAAAATTAGAGAAGACCTAAATGACAACAATCTGGAGGTGAAACTTGCTCAAGAAAGTCAGGCATGGAAGAGACTGAAGAAGGTATTTAGATAAAATTAGAGAAGACCTAAATGACAACAATCTGGAGGTGAGACTTGCTCAAAAACTTCAGACCTGGAAGAGACTGAAGAAGGTATTTAGATAAAATTAGAGAAGACCTAAATGACAACAATCTGGAGGTGAGACTTGCTCAAGAACGTCAGGCATGGAAGTGACTGAAGAAGGTATTTAGATAAAATTAGAGAAGACCTAAATGACAACAATCTGGAGGTGAGACTTGCTCAAGAACGNATAGCGCCAAGTGGCTGATCAACGTAGAGCCGAAACTATTAATGCTGCAGACTTGAAATTTGGCAGGGACCTTCGTTGCACCATGTAAGTGAGTACTAAGAAAGGATTTTGCAAAATTTTAATTTTAAGGGGTAGAAATCGCGAAAAGTAAACAATCATCATAAGAAATACATTGGAGCGAGAGAGATAGCATGATATAAATATCTATATACATACATACAACAGCGTACACACCTACTTACTATTAGCTTCCGATTTTTGAAAGGCAAATCATACTAATAGCACGGGAACGGTCATGTCTCTAAGACGCCAATCTACAGGCCGTAGCGAAGTACGGACGAAACAGCTAGTAAGGTATAAATTGTTAAAGTGTAGCTTGGGCTTAGTGATATTGGAGTGAATGTTGAGAATATCTTGTAATGCTATGATGCCCAAAAGCATTGTGACATAACAACACAAAGAAATATACATTTACATTTTTACTATTTCATCGTGTTTGATGGTAGCCACATTAATGTAAGAGAGTGTCACTTTAAATAAGTTCATGTTAGTCGCTTCATTTAGTTTTTAGTGTGTTAGAAAGCGTCTATGGCACGTTCAATACACCAGCTCCCGTTCGATCATTGAAGTTAAGCAACGTCCAGGGAGGTTGTACCACGTGGGTGTCCACGTGGTTTTGCGCCCTCTTGATGCTGGATATTTTCTCGGCTCAACCCAGGCTGGGTGAGCTCAATGTGAGTAGCTGGTTTGTAAGTTTCCAGTGAATGGAGGTAAAACCCCGTCTCAAATGACCAATAGATGTTAAAGAGACGTTAAGCAAAAAAAAAATCTTTAAACATGCGTTTGTTCCACGATAACTCTCGAACGCCTTGTCCGACTTTGACGAAAATCGGTATGAACCTTAAATATGTTGACATGGACTGGGCCAACTGATTTTCAAATGTCGGCCTAGAGTGATGTATATCGGGATGCACTATAGCGAGGTTAAAAGTGAAGTTCACTAACGTTCAACAAAATGTTCTCATGGGAGTCCAAAGATCGAGTAATCTGTGGACTACCATAAAAACATATCGCCACCTTATTTCAGAAGTGGTCTAAGTAGAAGGAAGCAAATTTTACAGGACAGTAAAAAAACTGTTTTTTTTTTTATTTATTAAGAAACGTAAAATATTTTACGTTCTCTTTTATATCTTACAGACGGCTTGGATTAAAGGTTTCATTCAATTTTAATTTAAAATAAGACATAAGGAGGGATATTTTATTACCTCTAAAAAAAACTGTAACCTCTTTTATTCCACTTGTAAAAACCTTTCCAAAAAAAGGCCTTCGTTTTTGTACCTATAAGGAACCGTTTCAATCAATTCTGTAGAGATCTATTTTGAAATGGATGCCTGCGTCTTTAAGAATACATTAGAAATGCATGAAATCATCAAAGTTGGTTCTATACAGCTCCACAATTGGATCTCTACTGTTTGAATTTTCTTCCAAATTCAGTCGAATAGATCCATGTCTATAATGATCCCCCATGCTATAAGCAAATTAAAGGCAGTATAGAAACAAATAAAATGGCTCTCTGAAGAAGGGAGCTTTCTAGCGAAAACTGTAAGAGCTAACTCAATTCTGATCATACCATTGGACGCGCCTTGATATTTAATTCTACATTATATGGAACAAAAAAAACGATTTTGAAAAAATTTGAGTTAGACCCCTTCTGAATTAAGGTGTCGATGTGTATTTATTTTTCTTAACATATACATGCAAACATAATGTACTATGTAATAAGCTAAGTAAGTATGCCGCTGTCTGTGAGCATAATCATCCTTACACAATAGTTCAACCCTCTTACCTTTCATTACTGGAGGAAGACAATTCCGAAATATTATCCAGCTTTCTAATAGTGAACACTAAAATGACATAGAAAGAAATATACTATCCAGCTTTCTTAAGGACACAATGGGTTAATCCAAAACTGTGAGGACACACAGTAACAATCACTCAAACAAGATAATCCACAGTAGAAATGACGTTGCCTTATATTAAACTATTCGTTGTTAAGACACCACTTTGTAAAACTTGTTAATAGAAATTAAAAAAAAAAAATTAGATTTCTATTAATTCACTATAACAATATGAATTAGAAGATAATCTTTTAAAGGAATTATTAGTTATTTATATTATTTGACATTTCTTTATAGGTAGAGAAGTACCTAGGTATTTATTAATTAATAATTAAAAACAATAAGTAGAAATGCCTAAAATTATTAATAAAAATCATTCTTTAGGAAAATTATTAAATTAATATTTTTAGGAAAGAATATTTTTCTTAATTTTAGGAAAGGATAAAAAAAATCCTTTCCTAAAAAAAAAAATCGACTTATCTAAATTATGATTTATCATATATGAGTTTATAATAACAAAGTATTATGACTAATATTACTAAATTATTAAATTTTTTATTAGTGTTGCTGTTACTGCGTCAGTTTTGATTTGAAAATAATTTAAAAAACGTTACAGCCCATATAAACTTTGTTCAAAATAATTATGAACAAAAATATGAGAAATCGGAATCCTAAGAAGAAGGGAATTTTCGGGACCACCTCTCCCTTGTACGGAATACGAGGAAACAGGCTCTCATGGAAATATTGATTGCAGGACCTTATTGGGTAAAATAAACTCCAGAAAACTCGTCCCAAATGACCTCGTCATCGCCAAACTGTCAGCAAGGTTATTTTTACCCACATTCATTTGGAGCAGTCGCTTCCAAAGAACGACCGCCCTTAGCTAAAAAACCAACACAAAAATATTCTAAGGCTAAGTAGAAGGATACAAAACCTTAGAAGGTTTCTAAGGTCTAAGAAAATCTAGAAATTGTATGGAATACTTTTATCAAAGACTTGTAATTTAAGACGAAACATGGAAATCCATTGTGTTGGAAATCAATATATACACCTCGACTACCCTCTCAGATAGGTACTCAACTCATTCAACATCCCACAATTTTGGGGGAAATTCCAGTTTCCATGACAAAAAAGATATCTCCAGATCTCCGAAAAGAAATTAAAGATACCATTACCAGAATCAGAGAGAATGAGATCTTCGGAGAATACTATTGGGACCAAATCACCGCAAATACTCCATAAACACCGATTAATATATATCATGACTATAAAATGTATGATATTTCCATATTAATCCAAGAGTAAAGTACAAAGACCTGCCTCGGTAGCTTAGTAGTTTAGCACTCGCTTGGTAAACAAGAGGGTGTGGGTTCAATATCCCCAGCAGAGGCAGAATATTTTCCTCATTTATTTTGAGTATTTGACCATATAAAAATGGAGCTCTATTTGACTATTTTCTTATACTCTATGAAGATTTTTTAGAAAGCACTCAAATATTTGGACACAGTGTCCCCTATTTCAAAAAGTTAATCAAAAGTTAAGAATAAGAAACATGGGCATCGCGGGCATGCAAAATTTGGATACACCTGAATTTCATATGTGATCATGTCTCGCTCTAACATAGAAATCTCATGTAAACCAATCTAAATAGCAAATGATACAGTTAGCAAGATACTCAGTGAGAAGAGCCTCTCTCTCAGTGAGAGGTTAGATAGGTATTTACTTTCCTTCTCAAGTAGCCTGGTTACTCTGCTAGGCTACTGATCATATCTCTCACTACATGTAAACCAATCTAAATAGCAAATGATACAGTTAGCAAGATACTCGGTGAGAAGAGCCTCTCTCTCAGTGAGAGGTTAGATAGGTATTTACTTTCCTTCTCAAGTAGCCTGGTTACTCTGCTAGGCTACTCATAGGTTGACTAAATGGAAACATAACTCGTAAATTGCAATCCAGTGTGGGTATATGTAGAGTGTGACCTTTACAAAACATTACAATAAGCCGTGGGTAAATTCCATTAGGTACTCTACACCTAACTAGACTAACAGTAGTTCTATGGAAATTACAAACTTACTCTTCAGATTATGGCGGAATGTAGCCACCGAGGGGTGCTAACTAGCTTCATTAGGTGACGATCCTAAGACCGTTTAAATGCAGAAGGCTTGGTATAGGAAGGTCCTCACGTCTTTAAAAGAACTCTGCTTCAAACCAATGATGATAGGTCATTAGCGAAATGCGACTTTCTATGATCAATATTAGAAGCAAGCGAGGGTTATAACTAAAGAGAGTAGGCAAGTAAAAAAGGTTACGGCATGGTAGAACTAAGAAAAGCAACGCCGAGCCGGAAAAGAATTGGGAAAAGGTAAAGTTAAAGAAGACTCTTCAGATTATGGAGTCAGATGAATTAAATGTGTCCACTGAACGTTCACAATAATTGAACCTCTTAAGTCTATGCCATGTTCAATACACACGGGAACTGGCCCTTCGATCACTGAAGTTAAGCAACGTCCAGCGAGATTTTATTTGGTTTGAGTACTCGTGATGTGGGTAGCTGGTTTGCAAGTTTTCAGCGAATGGAGGGTAAAACACCCGTCTCGAATGATCAATAAAATATTAGATGTAAAAAGACGTTAAGCCAAAAAAAAAATCTGCGTACACAATAGGTACCAACACGGAAACGTGTCTACCGAAGACCTCTCAAAACGTAAGGTACCCAATTAAATTCATATAATATTATTTATTTTTCTCAACAAGGAATAAAAATTTATCACAAAAATAAGCAAATTGATATATAATTAAAAACTAAAACACTTTTCTTTAATTATTTTAATTAGTTAAATAAATACACTAATAATTAAATTTACCACAATTATTTTTTAATTAATATTTAAATTCAAAGTAAACAATGAATTAAACTAAGCACTTTTTTTAAAATAAAAAATCACAAATACGGACATTCGAATTGCGTTTTTTGGAATCTAAATCAACTGAAATAATTTTCAGAAATCATTTTTTTGATTATCAACACACAGCAAACACATCTCACCAAAATGATCAGAATGAATGTTTCCATCTTCCATCTTTGTTTATTACACGTGAGCACCATTATTCTCTCTCTCTCGTTCATCAATCGGGTATGATCGGAATCAGTCGGAATGTTTTCGTCATATAATTATATTTATTTTTCTCCCTCTACTTTTGTTTGTATTGCGGCTCTGCTTTAATCAACTTAAAAAATCTAAAAGAACTATGTTTCAGAAGTAATGTTAACCAGACTTCCGGCTTCGGCAGGACATACCCTGCCTTTTGTATGTTTGTCCTACGTCCCGTCTGATTTTGAAAATAATGGAAAATAGCCCTACTTATTTAAATTCATACAAAAACACTTTTAAGTTATAATTTAAAACACTTAGTTTTCACTTGACTAAAACACTTTTGAAGTGTCAAACTGCCTGTATACAAAAATACAGTATAAACAATCTATATAGTCCATCTGAAGTATAACTTCAGTGTAATAGATTGTGAACAGTTCTACACATACTTAATGAAATCAGTAGACCCTGAGGTAAAAACCCTCCTGACAAAAGTCCAAAGCTCTGAAAATTATGGTCAGAAGTGGGGATTTGAACATTTCAAAACAAACATGGGGTTCTAAATGTATTAATGTTCCTTTGAATACTTTAAAATCGATTAATGTAATTTTGACAAACTTTATTGGGTTACATTCACAAGGTCATGTGGTCATGCCTTGCTGACAAGAAGGGTGACCGATGTATAATGTAACCATATTATAAATAGAGCAGTCAACTAGGCATGACCGCATGAACGTTTTGAAGTGTCAAACTGCCTGTATACAAAAATACAGTATAAACAATCCATAGTCCATCTGAAGTATAACTTCAGTGTAATAGATTGTGAACAGTTCTACACATACTTAATGAAATCAGTAGACCCTGAGGTAAAAACCCTCCTGAAAAAAGTCCAGAGTCCAGAGCTCTGAAAATTATAGCTATGGCCAGAAGTGGGGATTTGAACATTTCAAAACAAACATGGGATTCTAAATGTTTTAATGTTCCTTTGAATATTTTAAAATTGATTCATGTAAATTTGACCAACTTTATTGGATTACATTCACAAGGTCATGTGGCCATGCCTTGCTGACAAGAAGAATGACCGATGTATACTGTAACCATATTATAAATAGAGCAGTCAACTAGGTATGAGCGTATGAACGTTCTCTTACCTTAGTGTTCTTGCCAGGGAGGCATGGCCTTACGAACGTAACCTAACCATACCTAGAGTGAGAGTGAGTAAAAATCACACTCATCCCAAATCACCAAAATCGATGTTAAATGTTCCAAAGAACATTTTAAAATACAAACCCTGCGTATCTAGATAGCTTCAAATAAAAATGACTAACTTCCCCAGTGAAAATAGGCCATACTTGAAATTATGATATGTTACTTGAGGGCGACATCCTCACGGCCCAAGTACAAATGAGCTGATGGTGTAAAATAATACAAAAAGCATCTCTGCATTATGATTATGTTACGGACGTAATTATATTGCAGTAATTGACATGATTCTGAGGTTCTTGTCACTTATTAGCCCCCAAGATTAGATGTATAATAATAATTATAAATAGCAACATCTTTAGAGCTGCATTTTTACACATCACAAGTATCACAACCCAGCGTCTATAGAACGCTGAATACACTAGAAGTTAAGCAACGTCCCATATGTACCATAATGGTGTCAATGTGGGTAGCTGGTTTGCAAAGTTGCCAGCGAATGGAGGGCGCCGTTTTGAATGATCAATAGATGTTAAAGAGACGTTAAACGTTAAGCCAAATACAATAAAACAAAATAAGCATACATCTGGTTAAAATTCGAAACGATGGTGCCACTATTGATTGATACAAAACAGAGGTTAACGGCAATCATTGAACTCGTCAAATTTCAATGCTTGCTGCGATAAATAATTTATATTTATAAAACGCATAGCCCAGTTCGTATATTGACTGACTGACTGATGTACTGACTGACNCAAAATAAGCATACATCTGGTTAAAATTCGAAACGATGGTGCCACTATTGATTGATACAAAACAGAGGTTAACGGCAATCATTGAACTCGTCAAATTTCAATGCTTGCTGCGATAAATAATTTATATTTATAAAACGCATAGCCCAGTTCGTATATTGACTGACTGACTGATGACTAACTTATAATCAATGTAGCTCCACGATGGCTAAACGTAGAGACTTTTTAGTATGTAGGTGCGTTATAAGAAAGGAAAAAATTTAAAGTTCAAGAGGGAGCAAGTTACCGCCAAAAATGTCGCAATTTTTTTCTGGGCAAACTAAAAGAGGTAACGAAAAATGACCGAGAATAGACATCCCCAAAATAGTATATAAGGACCCCATAAAAAATATAAAATTTGAAAATTTCCGGTTTTTCCCCGATTTTTGGACGGTTTTCATCCGCAAAGAATCGGAATTGAGAAGTACCACTTCGGGATGAGCGAGAAAGCTGAAATTTGATACAAAGGTATTCCGAAGTACGAAAAGACAAACCCTTGAATAAAATATTGAATTTTCTAACTGGGAGCGGTGCTCACTCTGAGGGTCGGTTCCACCAAAAACCCATAGTTAAGAAATATCACTTCGGGATGAGCGAGAAAGCCGAAATTTTATACGAACGTGTTCCGCTGTGTAAAAAGTAATATCTTTGAGTAAAATATTAAACTTTCTAAATAGGAGTCGTGTTCACTCTGGGGGTCGGTTCCAGCAACAATCTAAAATTGAGAAGATTTAATTTCGCGTTCTCGAAATTGTTGTTGAATTTTACCGTAGCGAAGCACGGGAAAACAGCTAGTAATTTTATAAAATTGATATTATCCCACAGCTCTTTAAAATATACCAAACGTTGGACCTGTGCCGCCTACCAGGTACAATAATCCGGTACACTTGTTGGATGAGAACAGAGAACATAGTATCAACTCCTAGACCTACTCCCTGACTGTGACTGAGACTCAGGCTCTACTAGCAGTCCTGAAAATATTCCACCTTACCTGCAACTTGATCTTAGTCACATGGCCTGAGGGACATACTTGCATAGCTAACTTGTAGTTTTGGCGGGGCAGTACCACAAAGTGATGCATAGCAGGACATGGTTTAAAGGGTTCTACCCCCCAACCCCACCCGAAATTTTTGAAAAGGTTTGATTTTTCCTAAAACCCCTATATGGCCCCCCTCGAAATAAAATCCTGGATACGGGCCTGAAGTGATATTATTCATCGTAAAACCTGTGCAACATGATCGTGCAGTAGTAGATCTGTAAAATGTAGACCTCACTCATTTCCGTCAGGTTTATCAAAAAGTGTATCGAGCCAAATGATAAAAAAAGTTTACCAGATAGCATTAAAGGGGCCATGTAGCCAGCGCCCATGCACATTGAATCCACCACAGTTGCCGCGTAGGATCACTTTTACTTGATTTGTGAGTACGTATAGATTCACGCCATTTCGAAAAGATATTTTTGGGTAACAAAATATATTTTTCTCGACGTTATCTCTAAAGAGAAGGTGAACTATGGAAAGTATTACTCAAAGATATTTGTTCAAAGTAGTCTATGGAGGGATACAGCAAACCAGTTGTTTAGCTGTTAACTTAATGATGATGCGGTTCACGCCCTCGGCCCAAACCAGGCTAGGTGAGGTCAATGTGGGTCAGCTGGTTTGTAAATTTCTAACGAATGGACACTTAAACCGCTGTCCCGAATGACCTTTTTTAAGGAGACGTTATAGGCCAAATTGGGGCCATGTGGCACCGCGAGCCCCAATAGCGCTCAAAAACATTTCAGCCAATAATTTGGAAAGTATCAATCAATATCCATCATCCATATGGGACAAAACGTTCGAGTGTTATCTTGGCACAATAGAGAGCATTTCATAATACAGGATGTCCCAAAAGTCTGAGACCACCTGAATATCTTTTGAACGGCTTTATGTGGAGTTTTGAAATTTTGCATGGTATTATATCCCAAATTAAACCACCTGATGGTGTGACCAATTTTTCAGTTGGTCTCGGACTTTTGGGATAACCTGTATAAACAACTTCTATGGCATTGTCTTCATCGACCAGACGGGTCTAGAGGGCAAGTCTTTTTCAGTTCCAGTTCTTTTGACTGGCATGTGCCAATTGGGTGACTTCTATACGACCGGCAAGATTTGAATGCCGTAATAACATCAAGGATTTCTTTTCAATACTTCCAAATGACATGGGAATGACGCAGAGCATACATAATTGATAAGTGTGCAATGAAAATGACATGTATTATCTGCAAAGCTTAGATTACAGATAATAGTATCTGTTGTGTAACATCTGGTGCTTTGAATATGCTGCGAAAAGCAGAACATTAATCAGATACCAGATTGTGGATGCTGTACCATCACGCTATATGCAACAACACTAGCGAACATCTCAATAATAACTCCTAGGTTCTTTTACTGAAGGCCAGTTGATGTTATACAACCAGGCTCGAACATAAGGTCGATCCTTACGATTGTTGAGGCCCCGTCCCAACTTCCATGACTACCAACGAATTTGATACCTATCGGGTAATCCCCTTTGATCAGTTCCTCTCCACCTACTGATTATCCTCTTACCCAAATTTTATTTCCCCTCTCTTAGTCAGTTCCTATCTAACCTTTCAAGTGAGCAAACGTGTAAAACCAAATCGACCTTTTTTCTAATTATCTTTCAAAAACGCGGGTGAAAACATCGAAGAAATCGCCATCCATCGCCAGGGCCCTGATTCGTCCGACATCTCCGAGAAGTTACATCCGCGAAAAGTAAGGTAAGACTTGTATCGTTCCACTTTTTTTTTATATAAGCGTGGTTGTGGTTTGTTCACCATATCTTTTGTCCTAGCGTCCAGGCTACCCTATAGCCTCTTACCTTCTACATTAATTGCCTTCGGGAAATTAATGAGCGACCCCTCACCATAATCAAAAGGTTTTGTGTTAGGGAGTGCCTTTAAAAATAAACTCGGCTTCAAACCAAACATGAGAGATCATCAGCATAAACGAGTTTCTACAGATACTGTGAGAAGTAAGCTAGAGTTACCGTGCCAGAAAAGGGTTCCAGCTGATGAGAGTAGACACAGAAAAAAAGGTTGTGGCATTCTAAAATTAAGGAAAGTGGCGTCGACCTCCAAGAGAATTGGGAAAAGGTGAAGTACAGAGTGAGCCAAAAGTCTCATACCAAACATCTCGTGAACCACGAAAAATTTCGACAAGCGGTAAAATACTGGTCTCCTCATTTTTGGGGGATTACATTATCGGAAAAGATTTTGTAGAAATTCATTTGAAAGGTCCGTGGGAAAAGGTGAAGTACAGGATGAGCCAAAAATCTCATACCAAACATCTCGTGAACCACGAAAAATTTCGACAAGCGGTAAAATACGGGTCTCCTCATTTTTGGTGGATTACATTATCGGAAAAGATTTTGTAGAAATTCATTTGAAAGGTCCGTGGGAAAAGGTGAAGTAGAGGGTGAGCCAAAAGTCTCATACCAAACATCTCGTGAACCACGAAAAATTTCGACAAGCGGTAAAATACGGGTTTCCTCATTTTTGGTTGATTACATTATCGGAAAAGATTTTGTAGAAATTCATTTGAAAGGTCCGGTTGAGTGAATTTCATATGAAATAGTTTCATCTTTCTAGCAATTACGGTTCTTGAGATACATGGTGGAAAACATTAACATTTTTTATAACGGCCCGACCCATATCTCAAGAACGGTAAGTCGTAGAGTGGTGAACTTTGTTTTAATAAACTTCTCTTTCAATGACCTTTTAAATGAATCATCGCTTGATAGGTCATCTCATTTAAGATTTTTCAGCTGGCCGCGGACGAAATTTTTGGGTCCAAAATTAATTCCCTCAAAAATGAGGCAATCCGAGGTTCTAGGGATACTGGGAGTGGAGTGAGACTTTTGGCAAACCCTGTTTACGTGACTGACGGTGATTAAAAGTTTCGGGGCACAATTAAATCTCAAATGGGACCCACATAATCAAAATCGGTCAATGCTAATGGGCAAAATGCCCATCACAGCAGACAAACCGGTATCTTTCAATTACAATGTTAGACACGTACACAGGATTACATGGTTGAGAGCAGACAGCATTCATCCAGTTCCCTGCCTAGTGCCTAGCATCAGTATTACAAACCGCTAAATTAATTGTCTCTCGTTATAACTTNCTCAAATGGGACCCACATAATCAAAATCGGTCAATGCTAATGGGCAAAATGCCCATCACAGCAGACAAACCGGTATCTTTCAATTACAATGTTAGACACGTACACAGGATTACATGGTTGAGAGCAGACAGCATTCATCCAGTTCCCTGCCTAGTGCCTATAGCATCAGTATTACAAACCGCTAAATTAATTGTCTCTCGTTATAACTTTAAAATCGCTAAGTGTTTAATTTTTCATAAATGTGTTTTTTGTGTTTTTAATTGTGTAAATTAATTATAATAAAATATCTATTTAATAATCGTAAACTTCATACATCAGTCCACTAATCATCGAAGAAAAGGGTCGACCCTCGGCCTTACATGGTCCTTCAGGCCTGATACAAAATATGATTATTTGAATCATACTCGTAACTTTTTACAAATGCATGAACCAGCATTAAATCAAATACAATTATCTCGATTGACAGGCCAACAATTCGCGTAGAAAGAGACTCGAACCAAGGTCTTGGCGAGATTTGTTGAAAGTGTTGTTATTTTTTGCAAAAAAAAAAATTATCTGAAGGTGATCAAGATTTGAAAGTTATAATTTGAATTATGTGTTAGAACAATTTTCGATTGAACTTTAAATTAAATAGATTGTAAATTGATTGATTGGCAATTGGCATTATAATTAAGAGTACAATGTACTTGTCAATTAGTAGATCAGCAAGGTCAGAGTATAAAAAGTTTTCATGTCACACTGGAAAAAAAAATATTCCTTATAATATTAAGCTATAGAAATTGTATACTAAGTCGGGCACGCATCGGTAGAGTTAAAGAAGCTGTAGTATTTAGTTAGAATACACTTCACATTACTTATCAGGCTGTCAATAATAATTATCTAAAACTTTTTGGTGTCATTCAGTAAATTAAGGCCAGATGGCATGAAATGTGTAACATAATTTATCAACTACTGACTTTTTTGAGACTTCAAGCCAGTCAAAAAAGTTTTGAAGAATTGACTTCAACCCAGGCAGGGTGAAGTCACATGGTGGATAGCTAAACATGTCTTCACATTGACTTCAACCCAGACAGGGTGAAGTCAAGATGGATAGCTGATTGCGAATCAAAACATGTCTTCACATTGACTTCAACCCAGACAGGGTAAAGTCAAGATGGATAGCTGGTTGCGAATCAAAGCATGTCTTCACATTGACTTCAACCCAGGCAGGGTCAAGGTGGATGTTAAAAAAACATGCCAAAATAAAGCGCAAATAGGAAACTAGTGCCACAAAGACAGCGTTCTTATATTTCTCCTTGACAATGAACTCCAGCATGTTCTATCTATTGAAGCGTATAATATCACCAGAGTATTGTATACAGACTGCGGTTTTTAGGTCTGATTCAACAAATTGTCTAAATTACAAAGCCAAGGTTGGTCTCNGCTTAACTTCAGTGATCTGACGGAAACTGGTGTATTCAACGTGGTATGATCGTTGGCTAATTCAATATATTGTTTTCAAGTACCCAAAATATCGAATTTTTAAGGAGAAGTGGGAAAAACTCGAGAGATTTCTATTTACCTTGGGTAAACTATTGAGGACACCTAGTACTACCAAAAACCGTCAAAAAACTTTTGTTGGAATTTGTTCCACCTTTTCCCATTTTTCTTGTATATTGACTCACTTAATGCTAATTCAGAAATACTATATATGCGTGCTTTCAAGAAAACCTCACCCAACTCAACTATTGGTCGTCTAAACCCTGAACCAAGTTTGAAACTGAGGATATGTGGCCTTGAAATGAGTGACTACTAAGATTACAAAATTAAAACAAAGCAAACAATTCACTCACTTGGTTCCGCTAGCGATACTATCAGCGAGGTACATAAATATGCATTTCAATTATAAAACGCAGTGTAAAAAAAGGTGTGCATGCAGCATAGGTTTCATATGGTTTCAGCCAGTCTCTATGGGACGTTAAATACACCAGTGCCTGTGACGTTAAACAACGTTCAGCGAGGCCTTATTAAATGGGTGCCCACGTAGTTTCGTGCCCGCGTGATGCTGAATGGAGGGTAAAACCCCCGTCTCCAATGACCAATATTAAATAGACGTTAAACCCCAAAAAAAATACTCTGCCTATGTGACACATGGGTTTATTATTTTCAATTACTGCACATGAAGGCGAACCATCAAGATGCTCCCGCGCGTATATTTGAAAGTTTTAAGGGGCAGTTGGAGTTTGCTATGCATAATGCAAACTATACAGTATCTTTCTGATTTTCAGTCGTGTAAAAAGTGAGAAAAATGTATAAACATAGACACTATTTTCATTGCAGCTAAATCAAAAAAAAATTTTTTTTCCATATTTAAGTTGCTCCATATTTTGCCGCCCCTAAATTCCGCCGCCCTAAGCCATGGCCTGTGTTGCTTGTACGGTATATCAGCCACTGCCAATAGATGCTGAAGAAACTTTAAGCAAAAAAAAAAAATACTTCAGCATAAGAGTACAGTCACTTATTTGGAGCTGCAGTCTCATACGGTGCAATCGGACACCATATGCTACCATCGGACACGATATGCTGATTAAACACTGTGTCATTGTGTGTTCATACTATGTTTACAGTGACATCACGATTGACCAAACAAGAAAGCTCTGGTTTAATTTTTAGGTCAGGAAAGTTAATTTTAGAAAATGTTCCAACATCATTTCTTGTTTGAAACGTCAGTATACATCATATTGTCAAAAATATTAAAGGAAGGGAGGTTTACGAATTTGATAAGAAAATAAGGATAAACGAAAATAAAAACAATCCGAGCCGACAAGGTGACGTGCACTCAAGTGGTAACAAAAACAACTTATCTACACTGAATGTGTCAACTCAAGTTGGAAAATTCATAATGACGATGGCACAATATCTTGCCGGGACTATATCACAATATCTTGCGGGTGACTATATCACAATATCTTGCCGGTGACTATATCACAATATCTTGCCGGGACTATATCACAATATCTTGCCGGGACTATATCACAATATCTTGTCGGTGACTATATCACAATATCTTGCTGGTGACTATATCACAATATCTTGCTGGTGACTATATCACAATATCTATAAAAAAATGACAATCAAAGTGTTCTGTTCTCTCAGCAAATAATTAACTGAATTCTTTGTTTAACACCATGATTTTGTCTTAAAACGTTTCTAGGAGAGAAAGTTTACAAATTTAAATGCCTATTGAGTGTAAGTTTACCGTGAGCTAATTCTATGATAAATGTTCATACCAAATTTCATCAAAATTTGGTATGAACAGTCCCCTCTAGAGCGCTGTCCAAAAGTGGACTAGAGAGTTATGATTAAACGGACAGAAATACTTCAGAATGAGGAAACTCCTGTAGTTACAGATGTCAAACTATCCTTTGTAATGCATCTATAACCTAACTCACTCTCTAGTCCAAAATTGGACTAGAGAGGTATGATTTAACGGACAGAAATACTTCAGAATGAGGAAACTCCTGTAGTTGTAGATGTCAAACTATCCTTTGTAATCCATCTGTAACCTACCTCACTCTCTAGTCCAAAATTGGACTAGAGAGTTATGATTTAACGGACAAAAATACTTCAGAATGAGGAAACTCCTGTAGTTACAGATGTCAAACTATCCTTTGTAATGCATCTGTAACCTACCTCACTCTCTAGTCCAAAATTGGACTAGAGAGTTATGATTAAACGGACAGAAATACTTCAGAATGAGGAAACTCCTGTAGTTGCAGATGTCAAACTATCCTTTGTAATCCATCTGTAACCTACCTCACTCGTTGAGATTTTTTTTTTTTATAAAAGGTGCACTTTGGGTATTTATAAAAGGTTAAATTAAAATTCAATTACTCTTTTATTTCTGAAAAGGGTTCCTAAATAATCTGTTAAACCAATCCAACCATATTTTAATTAACTTTAATTTTTGAGAGCTCACCG
The DNA here is from genome assembly GCA_012654025.1 of Pachypsylla venusta. Lineage (NCBI taxonomy): Eukaryota > Metazoa > Arthropoda > Insecta > Hemiptera > Aphalaridae > Pachypsylla > Pachypsylla venusta. Next base: position 29,670,910 of record CM022879.1, on the reverse strand, counting down.
GAATCTAGGACCCCAATATGAAGCCGACCAAAGAAAGAAACACTCAATGTCAATTATAATAATAATAGTGTAATGGGCGGGGCAGCCCACAATAACAGGATGTCATTACCAAAACACGGAAACAAAACAGAAAATAAAAGATTTTATTTTATATGAACACATTCGTCACTCCCTGCATGGTCACCGGAACTTAGAGAGTCAAAGGTCAGAACAGAAATTCATAAACTTCTTATTGGGGTTCTGTACCCAAAGGATGGAAAGATTGATGGATCCATACTTTGTCACAGAGGCACCCAATATTATTTAGTGTTAATTGTCTATCCAAGAAAGGAAAATGGTCATCAGAGGAAAGAAGGGAGTAACGTTTCTTGGGACAAATTCTACCAACTCTCGTGGCAGTTGAAAGTGAACGGTTCTCAGAGTATGATTGTTTGATCTCCTCACGTAAGTCCTTCTACATCTTTTAANTAAATCTCATCTAGGCCCTTGAAATGGTGGAGAAGCACTAATAACCAACATGATAAGATTTTTCTCTCAGTGCGGTAATGGGTTAAATCTCATCTAGGCCCTTGAAATGGTGGAGAAGCACTAATAACCAACATGATAAGATTTTTCTCTCAGTGCGGTAATGGGTTAAATCTCATCTAGGCCCTTGAAATGGTGGAGAAGCACTAATAACCAACATGATAAGATTTTTCTCTCAGTGCGGTAATGGGTTAAATCTCATCTAGGCCCTTGAAATGGTGGAGAAGCACTAATAACCAACATGATAAGATTTTTCTCTCAGTGCGGTAATGGATTAAATCTCATCTAGGCCCTTGAAATGGTGGAGAAGCTCTAATAACCAACATGATGAGAGTTTTATCTCAGTGCAGTAAAGGGTTAAATCTCAACTAAGCCCTTGAAATGGTGGAGAAGCACTAATAACCAACATGATAAGATTTTTCTCTCAGTGCGGTAATGGGTTAAATCTCATCTAGGTCCTTGAAATGGTGGAGAAGCACTAATAACCAACATGATAAGATTTTTCTCTCAGTGCGGTAATGGGTTAAATCTCATCTAGGCCCTTGAAATGGTGGAGAAGCACTAATAACCAACATGATAAGATTTTTCTCTCAGTGCAGTAATAGGTAAAATCTCATCTAGGCCCTTGAAATGGTGGAGAAGCTCTAATAACCAACATGATAAGATTTTTCTCTCAGTGCGGTACTGGGTTAAATCTCATCTAGGCCCTTGAAATCTATCTTGAGTTTACTTCCTTCTCATACTATAAGTCTACCTTTATTCTTTTAGATTCGGTGTCCGCAACCACCCCTCCCAACATGTGGCTCGGCTCGGTGATATGGTGTGACTTAAAATTTGCTCTGCTTGTCACAAATAAAGACATTAAATGGGAAGTTTACGTCTAAAAATAGACCCAAATTAGAGACAAGGTGGAACAGAGTTCAGGGCATAAGGCACATGGGGTGGATTGAACAAGAATAAAAAAAACGTCTAATCTATATGCATAAAACAAAACACAGTTGGTATGATGACTGACTCACTTATTGACTCATGAATCAAAACACATTTGGTATAACTATTCACTCCTTATTGACTCATGAAACAAAATATATTTGGTATAATTATTGACTCAATCAAAACACATTTGGTATAACTATTCACTCCTTATTGACTCATGAATCAAAACATATTTGGTATAATTACTGACTCACTTATTGACTCATGAATCAAAACACATTTGGTATAAATAGTCACTCCTTATTGACTCATGAATCAAAACATATTTGGTATAATTACTGACTCACTTATTGACAAAATATAGTTGTTACAATGTTTCCTCTTCTTCTTTAACGTCACATAAATTAGTTCTGCAATTCCACAACCTTCTGTTCAGTGCCAACTTACTCTCTCTACCTGTATACTTTCCTGGCACGGTAACCCTCGCTTGCTTCTCATATAGGATCAATGCGTAAGAACTGCTCTTTGTTGGTGAATTTCAATTGCTAATTTGAAGCAGGGGGTTTTAAATGCCTTTAAAAACTTTAAGGTATGCAAAATCAAAAAATCAAATAAAAAAAAATCGTCCGTCGCCCTTCGTACCCAGTACACCGTCTACCGTCATGGATACTTATGCCACTTAGCGTTGACCGATTTTGATGATTTAGTATGGAACCCTACACACCAAATTTCATCAAAATCCCATCACACCGCGGACAAACGGATTTTTTGTTCGAAGTTTGGATTCTACTTACCTGGACACGTAAAATTTTATGTAATACTACCAAAATGATATGGCCATGTTGTCTCCACGATATCCGGATTTACGCACCGGAAATCACTAACCAACCGGACTACCACAGTTCCAACGGACTACCACAGTTCCAGCTAAGGGCCGTTAAAACCTTTTCCGATACCCTATACACCAAAGGCGAAGCTCCTTTGGTGTATATGGTGTCGTCAGTAGAGACTATAGACAAGAGAGAAAAAATGTGAAAATCCTACCTGCTTTGTGGTAGAAACATGGACCCGTCGATGAACACCGAGCCTGACAGTAAAATGTACCAACAAGTTGACAGTTCTCCGGTGCTGAAAGTAAAAACAAGATTGAAATCATTAAAAACATCATGTTAACCCTTGTAACGCTGTGACGTCTTCGGTTTTTATTATTGGTTACAAAGTAAAGGGCAAAATAAAATTAAATGTAAATTTCTTTTATGTCACAATTTTTGTGGGCATCATAGCATTACAAGGTATTCTCAACAATCACTCCAATATCACTAAGCTTAAGAAGCTACACTTTAACAATTTTCTTCCAATAAACCAAGCTATACTTAACAATTACTTCATAACGCTATCACTTGTCACTATTGCCATAGCTACTCAATTGTCCTCAGGAGGCCGAGTTACCCCCAAACACATCCAGACCAAGTAGAAAATTCGAGAAAATCTTTTTCAAATTATCGACCCAACCAGGATTCGCACCCGATACCTCCCTGGTGCAAACCCAGTGTGATGCATTCTGTGCTACATAAGCGTCTGTTACTACACTGTAAAAAATGAACCAATCACATTTTGACGGAAAGAGCTCCCACACCTAATTAGAACCTCTTCCTTAGAGTGCCAACGTCAATGACACGTTACACGTTGAATCTCTGAAGTTAAGATACGTCCAGTGACGTTAAACTGGGTGGATGTCCACGTAGGTTTGCGCCCTCGTGATGTTATATATATTTTCAGACCAACCATGGCTTGGTCAATGTGGGTAGCTAGTTTATAAGTTGCTAGAATGCAGGGTATAACCCTTGTCTCGAATAACCAAAGCCTCATTGTCTCTTTTTCAAGGTACGTAGAATCTTAGGAGTTCTTTCTTTCATAAATAGAATTAAAAAAACCTTAGCCCGCCGGCGTCGTCCGGTCTACCTAATTGTTTTAAACGAAATATCCACATGAAAATAAATCCATACTTATAAAACGCAAAGCCCAGTTGGTATACTGACTGACGTACTGACTGACTGACTGATAATCAACGTAGATCCACGATGGCTAAACGTAGAGACTTGAAATTTGGCACACAGGTACCTTTTAGTATGTAGGTGCGTAATAAGAAATGAAAAAAATTAAAGTTCAAGAGGGAGCAAGTTACCGCCAAAAATGACGCTATTTGGCGGGTCCCAACAGTCTCTTCACAATTTTTGTAGATATCACAGCATTACTGAGAGCCTCATGTACTAATATTTCCTTCAATGACATCTCCGTGGCAGAGTACGCATCACACTTGGCTTGCATTAAGGAGGTTCGAATCCTGGACGGGTCGAAAATTTTAAAAAGATTTTTTCAAAATTTTCTACTTGGTCCGTCTGTGTTTGGGGGTAACTCAGCCTCCTGAGGATAATTGAGTAGCTATGGTAATACCAACAAGTGGTAGCAAAATTGTAACAATAAAACATATATACATTTACAAAAGCCTTTTTTTTACGTCCTTGAGGATAGTTCTGTGGTTAACTATGGCACTTTGCCCCCTTGAATTAACCCTCTCGCGCCCATAATAGCAAACTTGCTACAAAAGTTGGTGAGTTATCTAATTTTGCTTCTGCCCACTCTTAGTATTAGTTGTAAGGGTAAAGAACCTTTCACAAATTGACCTAAAAAACAACAAAAATACTAAATGTGGACAGAAGCAAAATTAGATAATTCCATTTTGGTAGCAAGTTTGCTACCACGGGCCAAATTTTGGTAGCAAGTTTGCTACCGCGGGCCAAATTTTGGTAGCAAGTTTGGCGCGAGAGGGTTAATTTTACTTATCGAGATGATAGATTTCCCATGAGGCTCATTCTGATGAGCATTATAAAGTAAAAATTGTTAAAGTGTACCATAAGATTAGTGATATTGGATTGATTATGGAAAATACCTTGTAATGCTATGATGCCCAGAAAAATGGTCACAAAATAACAAAAAGAAATATACATTTGTTAATTCCTTCAATCTACCAAACCATTTTTTTTTTACTTTGGTAATG
>CM022879.1:29624882-29639875 GCA_012654025.1 Pachypsylla venusta | reverse complement strand
ATTAGAGTTTGAAGGCCACTTTTTGGCGGTTCCGCCTAAAACCAGAATAGAAAGGGCTAGAACTTGAACTTTGGTGCCAGTTCATATCAATTTCATACAAGAAATTGAAATATACAACTTAGGTTCAATTGTAATATATCAAGATGTGTAATATATAATTGTATTTCCGCTCTAGGGACTTTAAAACTTGTTTTGGTAATGAAAACTCGACATCGAAAATTTCAACCCATTACAATACTTTCTTCTTCTTTTTTATAGACAAGGAAAGTCGTGTGATGTTCACACCAGATTTTTATTAAACACTTTGTTGATTGTAGTCAAAGTGCGGATGACATATTGCCTTTGTGAGATCAAAAAAATGATCAGGCAAATATATTTATAAAAGCAGTTAGCGTAGATGGTGCATGCATGAGGATTGAGGATATACCTACCTACTGAGAACTTTCCTCCTTATAATATTAAAAAATGAGGAATCCCGCGGGATTAAGCTCAAATCCCTCATGCGGGATTCAAAATCAATCCCGCATGTGGAATTGGAAGCCCTAATAACGAGTCTAGTTGAACTGATCGAAGGTATCCAAACAAACTTCCATAACAATATGAGTCATTACGAGACATAGCAATTAGGATGAGTAACGAGTCTGATACCATACCACACAAAACGACAAACTTATAGATCCCACTAACATGTTGTTCAGTAACATGAGACGAAATGTGTGTGTGTACGCAGACATAATATAAACACAGCATGTCCGTGACACAAGGAAGTTGAAAACAAACAACAGGCACGATATTATAATATAAGGGGGCATCCCCTATAAATATAAAAAAAACACAAAGGATAAGTTTATCCGGGGACAAGCTGGTTCCACATTGAATGTCTTGACGCATAATATACATATAAATTTATCGAGATCGAGAAATGCCTGTAAAGACCTTACCTAACCTCTTCAAGCAAGGCTTGGCCGTAAAAACTTTTCCTAACCCCTTTGAAAAGGGGGGTAGGTAGTACAATTGTAAGGAATCAGTTTGTCTAGGATAAACCGGTATATCCTTAAAACCAGTTTGGCCTGTAAGAGATACAATAACATTTTATGTTTCTTAGTATATTCTCTGTCTCACTTAAAATATCTCGGGATTTATTGAACCTAATAGAAATCTGAATTTTTGAGACGTAATGGAATGATATTTTTTGAGATTGTTCAGTAACAGATATATATATTGAAACCTTCAATGGGAACAAAATCCTATTCTCTGTATATTGGACGAGTATGCACAGTCACCCAAGTATTATATTTAACAATCTTTGGTATTTAGTAGAAATTTTGATTTTCAAAGATTTTATCTCATGATGCTTAAGAACTTGATAATATGTATTAGGGAGTACTGCTCTCGCAAGCGACGGGTATGGTGGTGATAAATCGATCTATTTAGGTCTCTTCTCCGGGAAAACAATGTTAAATACGTAAATGTATATTTCCTTGTGTTATTATGTCAAAATGTTTGTGGACATCATAGCATTACAAGGTATAATTTCAACATTCAGTCCAATATCCCTAAGTCCACGCCACACTTTAACCATTTTTACCTTATAATGCTACCACTTATTAGCTATTATCATAGCTACTCAATTGTCCTCGGGAGGCTGAATTACACCCAAACACAAACAGACCAAAGTAGAAAATTCGAAAAAAACTTTTTCAAATTTTCGAAATATTTGATCTTGTTGATTTTCATCCAAAAATCAACTAAAATACTAAAAAGAAAATCAACTAAAACTGTTGAACATATCTTTCACGGTGCTGTCACTTGTCAGATCAAAATACGATTTTATATCTTCGTCAGCAACGCCTGCATCTGAGTATTCTGCGAACGGATTTCTAATCTACTCTAAGTCACTCGTATTATAAAGTGGATTTTTTTTTCTTTCTTTTTTTGCATAATGCCTATATTTATTTTATGACATTTTGTGTACAACTGAAAATGGCTTCGCGTACCACATGAAATGGGTCCGAGTACCACCGTTTGAGAACTCATGATCTATGCATTCTATGCAATACCATACACCAGTCGAGTGACATATGGCCAGCAGGAATCCTCCTCTCTCACAAAACAAATAATGACACCATCTTATTCTCACCAGAATATCTTCAAATTTCAAATAGGGGTAAACAACAAAACAGCCTCCAATTCAGTGGTTTTACTAACACACTATTGTTTTACGGATCAATTTGATGATGCAAATGTTGAACATGCACCGATGAAGTATTGGAATTTGTTGATACGTCCATTGGAGGAGTTGCTACGGACAGTTCCACAAGATTTTTGAAACAAAGCGCCAAAGCATGGAATGACCCATTTCAAAACAACCTATAATTAAATGTTACACAAACCGACAGGCTCTCTAAAATCAAAATTGGAAAACAAATAATGCCCCCAACCTTAAAAAATTTCAATTTCGCTAAAAGAAAAATCAAAGATAAGAAGACAGGTGTGTAAGGAGGGATTCAAGTCTGATAAGAAAAATAATGCCAAAGGAAATTAGTTTGTTTTCCCATCCCAAAAATAAATTACAGGGTACACCAAACTTGTTTGGATAGCAAAACTCAAAAACATCTCATCAAGAGAAACCCCACAAAATCCTTGTAATGTTGTTATTTTCAATAATGGAACCCTATATATGTGATTGACGGTGACGAAACTTTTAGTATGGAACTCTATATAGGTGACTGACGGTGGCGAAACTTTTAGTATGGAACCCTATATATGTGATTGACGGTGACGAAACTTTTAGTATGGAACCTTATATACGTGACTGACGGTGGCGAAACTGAAACTTTTAGTATGGAACCCAGACCCTATATAGGTGACTGAAGGTGGCGAAACTTTTAGTATGGAACCCTATATATGTGACTGACGGTGACGAAACTTTTAGTACGTAACCCTATATAGGTGACTGACGGTAACGAAACTTTTAGTACGTAACCCTATATAGGTGACTGACGGTAACGAAACTTTTAGTATGGAACCCTATATAGGTGACTGACGGTGAAGAAAAGTTTCGGGACACAATTAGACCCCAAATGGGACCTACATACCAAATTTCATCTAAATCAGTCAACACTTAGTGGCGAACGTGTTGATGATACTTAGCGTCACGGTGAACGATGTGTGGTATACAGACAGGGTACGGAGAGCGACGCGACGGGCGAACGAATTTTTTAATTCGATTTTTGGATTCTGCGCACCTTGAAACGTAAACTATTGGGACACGTGGAATACACCAGTTGACAAGTACCCGTAGATCACTTAAGTTAAGCAATGTCCAACTTGAATTTATCTTTTTTTTTCACCACATTGGTTCGAACCCGCATGATGCTATCCAGGCGGGATCATTTAAGTGTTTCTAATTGATGATATATCTATGTCGCAGTAAACTTGTAGAATCAGTAATTTTATAAAATTCCTAAGGATTTAGTAAAATCACGGAAAATAGTGCAACACGAGGATTTTCGACAAGTTTACTGAAATGCTTTACGGATTTTATAAAAACCAGGATAATAGGTAAGGTTATAAAATCCCTAAAGCATTTCAGTAAACTTGTCGAAAATCCTCGCGTTCATCTATTTTCCGTGATTTTACTAAATCCCTAGGAATTTTATAAAATTACTGATTCTACAAGTTTACTGCGACATCTATATCTATATAACTATCATCTGGAAAACTTTAGCAGCAAACAGATACTTATTTAAATCTCCAATCTGATACATCTAGCTACCATCGAGTGCGATGATGATATCACCACTAAATGATAATGAATGTGATTAACAAAAACAATACAGCCCGTATATAGCAATTTGTCTTAAAGTAAAAATGATAAATACCGACCACGCCCTTTCTAATTTATTTAAAAGCATCAAATTTAAAAAAAATGTACCTACATAGAACTATGCAAAATAAAGAAATAAGATGAAGAAATATTTTCTTACCTACATAGAACTATGCAAAATAAAGAAATAAGATGAAGAAATATTTTCTTACCTACATAGAACTATGCAAAATAAAGAAATAAGATGAAGAAATATTTTCTTACCTACATAGAACTATGCAAAATAAAGAAATAAGATGAAGAAATATTTTCTTNTGGTGTTATGATGTCTATCATCATGGAGACATTTCCAAAAGTATCTGTAATTATCTACAAGAGGAAGGGGGGTTCTCACATTCAGTGACGTAGAATGGGTCATTTTGTAAGGGTGGGGATATATAGAACACAAATCCATAGTGATACAGAACACAGCTGCTGCCGTGGTGTTATGATGTCTATCATCATGGAGACATTTCCAAAAGTATCTGTAATTATCTACAAGAGGAAGGGGGGTTCTCACATTCAGTGACGTAGAATGGGTAATTTTGTAAGGGTGGGGATATATAGAACACAAATCCATAGTGTTACAGAACACAGCTGCGACCGTGGTGTTATGATGTCTATCATCATGGAGACATTTCCAAAAGTATCTGTAATTATCTACAAGAGGAAGGGGGGTTCTCACATTCAGTGACGTACAATGGGTCATTTTGTAAAGGTGGGGATATATAGAACACAAATCCATAGTGATACAGAACACAGCTGCTGCCGTGGTGTTATGATGTCTATCATCATGGAGACATTTCCAAAAGTATCTGTAATTATCTACAAGAGGAAGGGGGGTTCTCACATTCAGTGACGTAGAATGGGTCATTTTCATAAATATATCTTTATGCTCGTCCGTATACAGTCGTATGTCTCTCCATTAAAGGATGGAAAGACATTTCGGTATTCTCCACTGAATTTTAGTTATCTTCAGCTAAACACAGAAAATCACCAAGATTCTGTCAACGCTCTAAAAATCTTCTAACCGATTTTCCGCCTTTACTCACATATACAGAACACAGCTATGTTACTTGATTTCTACCCATAAGGTGGTTGAGGAACAGAGGAATTAATCGGCATCCATCACTATTGAAATATTTTGTTACTCTAGCCCACATACAGAAAAACATCTAGGAATTTCTGCCCGTAACAACTCGAGACAAATTGGCATTCACCACTGAAATATCCCATTAATCTCAACAACAGACAGAAAACAGATGATTTCTACCCATAAGAATCTCGATACGAATCGACATTCACCACTGAAATATCCCGTTAATCTCAACAACAGACAGAAAACAGATGATTTCTACCCATAAGAATCTCGAAACGAACCGGCATTCACCACTGAAATATCCCGTTAATCTCAACAACAGACAGAAAACAGATGATTTCTACCCATAAGAATCTTGAAACGAACCGGCATTCACCACTGAAATTTCCCGTTCCTCTCAACAACAGACGGAAAACAGATCATTTCTACCCATAAGAATCTAGAAATGAATTGGCATTCGCCACTACACAATCGGCGATAGTATTAGAGGGGGGAGGGGATAAATGGATCATCGTACACCTTTGCGTAGTATGTAGGTATGTACCTCCGTTGCCGTGATTATACACTAGACACATAAAACCTTTTGTCTTGAGATATGTATTGTTCAACATATAAAAAGGGATGTAGGTCTGACCCCTATTTATAATTTATTAAATAAAACTGGTTAAACCCTATAAACAGGGCTTAACAAAAGTCACAACTATATGTATTTATTCTATTGGTGTCATGATTCCAAAATTTTGGTACAATTTATTTGATGTATATTTGTTGAATTTGTGTGTTTGGTATATATTTGTGCCCCTATCACACTGTCTGAAAGTCAGACAGAAATATTTTTGAAGATTTATGAAATAGTTTTCGAAAACGAACAAACATGACAAGCGTGTTTGAAACTCTATCAGATTATTTAGACAAATTTTGGTCACTTTTGTGTTTGATATCAAAGCAATCAAATAGCGAATTCAATCAAATATATTTGCCGATCACACTGTTTGAAGTCAAAATTTAAATTCATATAACAAAAGTCACAACAATATGTATTTATTCTATTGGTGTCATTATTCCAAAATTTTGGTACAATTTATTTGATGTATATTTGTTGAATTTGTGTGTTTGGTATATATTTGTGCCCCTATCACACTGTCTGAAAGTCAAGACAGAAATATTTTTGAAGATTTATGAAATAGTTTTCGAAAACGAACAAACGTGTTTGAAACCCTATCAGACTATTTAGACAAATTTTGGTCACTTTTGTGTTTGATATCAAAGCAATCAAATAGCGAATTCAGTCAAATATATTTGCCGATCACACTGTTTGAAGTCGAAATTTAAAATCATGACAAATAGTGTGATACCGCCTTGAGCGACTGCGCAGAAGTTTAGTAAACCAGTAACATTAGCTCACTAAAGATAGCTTCCTCAACATTTTACCATTTTGAAGGTACTATATCTTCACTTGACTAAAAATTCTACCATTTTTAGTCGATATCATTAAAGATAATGCATATTACAAGGATAATATTGTACAAGTAACAGATTTATTAAAAGACAAATATCAGCCTTCCCCCCTAAATTTGGATCAATTCGGACGAAACATTTTTAGTGTGACAAGGAGAAAAACGTTGGCGCATAACATCTGGTGTTAAATACATCACACGACCAGACAATCCAATCATAAACAGACAAAGTGAGCACGGCCCCAATCCAGGGGAGGAATTGATTGGTTTGCTTGGTCTGTAACAATCCAGGGGAGGAATTGATTGGTTTCCTTGGTCTGTAACAATCCAGGGGAGGAATTTATTGGTTTGCTTGGTCTGTAACAATCCAGGGGAGGACTTGATTGGTTTGCTTGGTCTGTAACAATCTAGTTTCCTCTGATTGTTAACAATAAAAAATTGTCTCTTGATCCCCTGCTCCACTACATCATCCTTTAACCAAAAGCCATACGCTAAATAGAACAGACTGACACGAAACAAAATTTATGATCATTATTGATGTCTAAAACAGAAAGGTACACGTGGCGCAAACACTTCGTACCACGTGTACCACTGGTGAACATTCTAAGAATCAAAGCCACCACGGGGTGACACCGGTTTTCGCTGTTATTATAGAGTTCTCATGTGTCACTTTACATGTTACGTTGTTTTGTAGACTCGGGATATGAAGCGGATCTCTTTAGCCAAAGCATTTTTTATTGTATTGTCCATATACTTGGGCCCTACGAGGAGAATTAAGTTGTTGCTTTGGGCACCCCCTATAGTTAATTGTTAATCCTGGTAGTGTTGAAATAAAAGTACAAACCATGGTACTGAATTTTAGTGTACCCTGTACACTGCTGCTTTAAAATGTTATACAAATGCCATTTTAGGCTGATTGCCAAAGTCGTGAAAATTATTGCCTTAGGAGACTGAGTTCAACATTATTGAAATTGATTGATTACAATAATCCATTAACAACGTTAGGAGAGTAAAACGTCGAACATTCAGATGTTCATCATAACATGAATGTAGCCACTGAAGGGAGCACGACAGCTTCATTAAGGGACGGTCTAAATACAGACGGTTTGGTGTTAGGAAAGGTATCCGACCTTTAAAAAACTCTGCTTCAAACCAAAGATCTAAAATCATCAGTAAATTGCAGTTCCTACACAGTTTCTATGGATACTGTGAGGAGCAAGCGAGGGTTGCCGTGCCAGGAAAGTGTGCATCAGCTACAGAGAATAAGCAGTGATAAGAAGTTTCTGGCATGGTAGAATTAAGGAAGGCATCGCCGGCCCCAATTAAGATTGGGACCCAACAGTAAAAAGATATGGTTAGGGCAGAAGATTTAAGAGATTATTAGTAATTGAGACTCTTAGTAATTCTGTGATCTTCTTTAACTTCACCTTTTCCCAATTCTATTTGGGGTCGTCGCTGCTTTCCTTAATTCCAACATGCCATAGCCTTTTGTCGGTGTCCACTATCTTTAGATGAAATCCTAGAATACTTGGGCTCTACGAGGAGAATCAAGTTGTTGCTTTGGGCACCCCCTATAGTTAATCCTGGTAGTGTTGAAATAAAAGTACAAACCATGGTACTGAATTTTAGTGTACCCTGTACACTGCTGTTTCAAAATGTTATACAAATGCCATTTTAGGCTGATTGCCAAGTCGTGAAAATTATTGCCTTAGGAGACGTGAGTTCAACATTATTGAAATTGATTGATTACAATAATCCATTAACAACGTTAGGAGAGTAAAACGTCGAACATTCAGATGTTCATCATAACATGAATGTAGCCACTGAAGGGAGCACGACAGCTTCATTAAGTGACGGTCCAAATACAGACGGTTTGGTGTTAGAAAAGGTATCCGACCTTTAAAAAACTCTGCTTAAAACCAAAGATCTAAAATCATCAGTAAATTGCAGTTCCTACGCAGTTTCTATGGATACTGTGAGGAGCAAGCGAGGGTTGCCGTGCCAGGAAAGTGTGCTACAGAGAATAAGCAGTGATAAGAAGTTTCTGGCATGGTAGAATTAAGGAAGGTATCGCCGGCCCCAATTAAGATTGGGACCCAACAGTAAAAAGATATTGTTAGGACAGAAGATTTAAGAGAAATCTTAGTAATTCTGTGATCTTCTTTAACTACACCCTTTCCCAATTCTATTTGGGGTCGTCGCTGCTTTCCTTAATTCAAACATGTCATAGCCTTTTGTCGGTGTCCACTATCTTTAGATGAAATCCTTTCCTTGAAACTGAGTAGAAACTGGCTTTTTGCTAATTGAAGCAGAGTTTTTGGAAGGCTAGATGCCCTTAGTAATAGCAAACCTTCTGTATTTACACGGGCGAAAGACCGTCATCTAATGAAGCGGGTTTGCTCCCCTCGGTGGCTAAATTTGATTAATTCTGTGATAACCCACAAAAATTGTGAAGAAGCCCCGTCGGGACTTACCTCAAAGAAACTCTACATTTACATTTGGACTGGAAGAAGAGTATTTCCTTCCAAAAGAATACACACAATATGTAGGAATAAAATATGCATCATTACATTAATTACCTGGATTATAATTATTACCCATGTACCTCAAGTACTTCCTTGGAACATTTTATTTCAATTACCTTGAATTTTCAGAATTCTTAATAAGGAATCTCACTGTCAGGGTCAGTAATCAGGTTTGTCCAGACTCAGTGAAGACATTTCATAATGGACACGTTTTCGTTAGAAGATAGTGAGTGATATTATGAATTGAGACAATGGTCAGAGTGAAATTAGTATTCACATAAGAAATATGAGAGAGAGAAAGAGTTATTGATCTCACTGGACTAAAACTTCAGGACAGCGACACAGCAAACAAATGATGACTGAACTATCTAAATCTCTGACTGCTGATCTCCTTCGCTTAAATCGAAAACAAATGAGACTGTCCACTGAACTAATAACGAGAGAACGAGACATTGTTATCTTTAGGGGAAAACCCATTGTGTACAATATGTGGGGAGGAAGAGGAAACGGCCTCTCACGTAATCTTTGATTGCAGTGTCCTACTTAATTGGAGAGTGAGTATCATCGGGCCACTAAAACCCAGATATGAATTCGTCCAAAACGATCTGGTAAGAAGACTGCTAAAACTCTCTGGGCAGTTGAACCTTAGATAGAGAAATGGGCTTTACCCAATACACAAAAAGCCCATGGTACTGAAGAATAATGAGTAGACAGATTGGTTAAACAACGTGCGGTTTCCGCATTCTGGAGATGATGAATGTGAGATGAAAAATCTGGAAAGCCATGGCACAGGCAGACCCCGTACATGATATATCGAGCAGGCGATAGCATTCAGGGACAGAATAATACTATGTGATAAAACTATGGACGACTGACAGAGAGACCTGGAAACAGGGTTACCAGATGAAAAGTTTCAAAACCAGAACAATTAAAAAAAAACTAGAAATGTCTATTTATGGTAGAAAAAGTAGTTATTCATGAATTTGATATACCTACATGCAATACAGTGCTTTGTAACTTGTAGTCATAATCTTACCACTACTGGCCATANATTGGTTAAACAACGAAAGGTTTCCGCATTCTGGAGATAATGAATGTGAGATGAAAAATCTGGAAAGCCATGGTAGAGGCAGACCCCGTACAAGATATATCGAGCAGAAGATAGCATTCAGGGACAGAATAATACTATGTGATAAAACTATGGACGACTGACAGAGAGACCTGGAAACAGGGTTACCAGATGAAAAGTTTCTAAACCAGGACAATTAAAAAAAAACAACTAGAAATGTCTATTTATGGTAGAAAAAGTAGTTATTCATGAATTTGATATACCTACATGCAATACAGTGCTTTGTAACTTGTAGTCATAATCTTACCACTACTGGCCATACTTTTCAGAGCTCTGGACTTTTCTCAGGAGGGTTTTTACCTCAAGGTCTTCTGATTTCATTTAGCATGTGCACACTGTATTTTTGTATACAGGGGTAATTTGACACTTAAAAAGTATTTTTGTGTAAAGCAGGACATTTTCTATTATTTTCAAAAGCAAACATGCAAAATCAGGACATATCTTGCCAAAACAGGACTTCTGGTAACCCGAGACACATCTTCAGATTGTAGAATCTTAAAATCCTCTTTGTTTTAGGCGAGTGGATCTGGCCACCTTTACATGCTGGTAGGGAAATTATTTGTTCCATTCCATGTCAGCAGAGATGATTAGTGATTGCTCATTTGGATCTGGCCACCTTTACATGCTGGTAGGGAAATTATTTGTTCCATTCCATGTCAGCAGAGATGATTAGTGATTGCT
Organism: Pachypsylla venusta; assembly: GCA_012654025.1. Classification (NCBI taxonomy): domain Eukaryota; kingdom Metazoa; phylum Arthropoda; class Insecta; order Hemiptera; family Aphalaridae; genus Pachypsylla; species Pachypsylla venusta. Next base: position 29,629,116 of record CM022879.1, on the reverse strand, counting down.
CATTTGGATCTGGTCACCTTTACATGCTGGTAGGGAAATTATTTGTTCCATTCCATGTCAGCAGAGATGATTAGTGATTGCTCATTTGGATCTGGTCACCTTTACATGCTGGTAGGGAAATTATTTGTTCCATTCCATGTCAGCAGAGATGATTAGTGATTGCTCATTTTCTCGGGCGTTTCCTCAAAAATTGTAATAATATAATGGGTTCCTGGAAATTGCTGTTTATTACTTTGGCTGATGAAATTCGAAAGATGACCAAGGGGTGGTGACGGCAAGGGGTGGAAAGGTCAAGGTTATTGGCAAGTAAATTATCGTCGTGCTTCCATCATTCAGCAAGGCAGTAAATGTGGGTTTGTGTACAATATTATGCAAATTAAATTATGGCGTCAAATTAATCATGGAGGCGCAACATGTTGTCATCCGGTAAATAATGATTAGTAAAGATTGTTTACCATTAACCCTTTTCAGTCCAACCAGTTTGGTATTTCCGAATAAACAGAAACTTTTCTCATAAGTAATAGTAATATGAAGAACCACACAGAGAGCAAAACTCCCCTGTGGTTGGGGGGACTTTAAAAGAATACTTCCAAGGTACCCAAGCACATGTCAGTCGTAAAAGGAGACTAAAGGAAGGGTCGGAAACGATATCTTTTGCATTACTCATGCAGAAAGCAAGGAGAAGCTACTTGCATTATCCGTAAGGATTCTCAAATATCAACAACTCATGGCGAGTTGTTGCAAACCAGCCCCACGGCTGTTAACCTGTGAGGATGATGATTATCCGAACTGAAGGATAGAATATAGGTTTAAAGACTTCACTTCGAATTGAAACTAGACTCCCCTTCGCTCCGTTACAAAAAATCTGGTCACCCAAGTATGACGAGTTAAGCCAGTGGATATGGCACGTTGAATACACCAGTTCAAGTTAGATCACTGAAGTTAAATAACGTCCGGCGAGGTTGTGCCATATGGGTGTCCACGTGGGTTCGCGCCCTCGTGATGGTGGGTATTTTTCCGGCCCAACCAAGTTAGGGTGATGTCAATGTGTGTAGCTGGTTTGCCAGTTTCCAGCGAATGGGGAGTGAAACCCCCGTCTTGAATGACCAATAGATACTGAATATTTCTTTTGACTACAGCTTTAGCAGAAACTGCTTGCACACGGCCGCATACTTATTTTATTGCATAGCACACATCTTCGCATATATGCAGGGAAAAACAAAAACATATGTTCTTATGGGAGTTAGCAGATGGAGCATTATTATAACCTGTTTATTTGTTCTTTTATATAATAAAAGAGAGCCCTTACGCTGAAAATATGGAACAAACATCGCATTTTACGTCTATTCTTGGAGGTTTATAGACACTGGCTGATGCCTGCAACCTGCAGCGTATGCTTCTTTTCTGATGGCTTAAGATTTCCATTTGGCTAAAATATCTGTTTTTTCCTTTGCAAATATAAGAAAACCTGATGGGATTCGAACCTACATAAAGTGGTTGGGATATTTTTGGTTTATTATTTTCAGTAATGAACCTTTGGAATACCCCCTTCCTCATTTTTTTTTTTTTTTTTTTNTTTTTTTTTTTTTTTTTGCTGAAGGTTTTTGGTATGACTTCGGGGGAGAGGATCAACTCTCAAATTTTTATCTCTTACCGTTTAGGCTGAGTAATTGTACCGCCAGAAAACGTCTTGTTTGCAAGGCTCTTTTAAAATTCAGCTTTCAATGTTTACATTCTCATACTGAAAGTTTATAGCCATTATAGAGTTACGAGTGCGTTGATTATGAGTCAGTCAGTATACTAAGATATGAGTGAACGGAGCCCCTGATTAACTCATGGATTTACATTTCCTCTGTTCTCATTACAGGATATTAGAAACCAATATCACAGGTTAAAAAAACGGCATTTTCTTTTCCTTCATCATTAATTTACACACATTAGTCATTCATAATATATACTCTCCCAGCAGGAGATATAAACGTCAGATAGAGGTTGTATTGTTTCTGTTAATATGGGAATATTCCCAGCATGTTGGAAGAAACACTATAATTAGTTAAGAATACACAACAAGAAGTGTAAGATGCAGTTATAAGAAGGTTCATGGACTTGAAAATATCGAGCTAGTAATAGAGCTAGGCGACAAAGTGAATGCCAAAGCGAAGGATATATCGGACTGGCCAAACCAAATTCGACACCAGAATAAGATGCAGTTATAAGAAGGTTCATGGACTTGAAAATATCGAGCTAGTAATAGAGCTAGGCGACAAAGTGAATGGCAAAGCGAAGGATATATCGGACAGGCCAAATATTTAATGTAAATAAGAAGAGTTCCTTGGAGACATATTTGTTTTTCGGTCTGTGTTAGATGTAAGAAATATGCTGATGATTTAATAATAGCAATTTTCTTTTAATTTCGAACAATATTTTCTTCAGATATTTACGATTATTTTAAATGCTTTCGAAAGTTGCATTCATCAGGGCAGGTGCGTTAATAGTCAAACGATATGATAACAATACTAAAGATAGTTTGGCGGTGTGTGTCAATCATCCTTAAGGTAAATTGGGGAGGGAAAAAATCAGTAAAAAAAAAAAAAGTTTTGGTACATCTTTTCGCGACCTTCGCGTACGAAATTCTAATATAAAAATCAAAATTGTTCATAAAAGAGAAACCTCAAAACAATTTATTGCAGGTAAATATCGACCTTGTTCATTAATTGACATTTCAAAAGTATTTGAATTGACAAAAGAAAGGTTAGGTAACCCCTTTGAACAGAGAGAAGAAAAAAAAGAGAAAGAGAGAAACCTTTCATATGCTTTCTTTTTAAAATATTTTTTTAATATTTTAAAAAAAAGGCCGGATGTACATTACACTCATGGCTTGTACTCGGAGGATTATCGGGTTCAAATTCTGGACCGACGGAAAATTTGTTAGCAAATCACAATTATAGATTTATTGTATGAATTCACAAGATTTGAGGAAAAATTACCATGAAAGCGTCCAAAAATTGTATATTATTTTTTTTGGACGATGTCATGGGAGCAAAAAGCTTCAGAAGTTTATTAGAGGCTGCACCAATAGGTTGGTGGTATAGTTGTAAGACTATCTAACTTGTGAACAGCAAAGGTGGGTTTAAACCCAGCCAACCCATTAAATTTCATCCTCATGAATTTGAGATATTTACCACTATGGAAGGAGTTGGGATTATCAAATGTAGTCCGGCATCCTCAGAGTAGCATAATATGCTACTCCACCATCACTTTACTTGATGGACATTTTCTATATAACTTCGGTCTATAAACTAAACAAAAAATCCCGTCGATCCATCAGTCTGTCGTTTCAAAAAAGTGCAAACACAGTGTGCATTTATTGTACGGATATGAGTAGGATTTACTTTTCTAAATCTGGTCGTGTTTGGAGGCACTTTAGCTTCCTGGGGACAATAGAGTACCAATGGCAACAGTAGTATAGCATTATAAGGTAAACTAAGTAGCTGAGCATATAGTACAAAGGAATATTTGTGAGATACCTTACATTGTGAAATCCTGCTTCTTCCTTAGGGTGTAATTGTAACATAAAACTATTAATATTTTTTGTTTCTAATATGTTACAATGGCACTTTTTTTATATTGAGCATAGCAATCAATGTATGAATTTCACAAACTAATATTCTATAATCACTAATGTGTGAAATACATAGCTTGTTTTCAAATTCCAGGATGGATGGATGATCACTGAAAATTGTAACACACAAATACAAAGAATTTATGGTTCTATGGAATTGCATTATCTTTATATTGCCTTAAAACGTGACGTTAGGTAAGGTAAGTCAATTAAAATCCAGGTAAACAAAGACCGAGCGAGGTGTTCAGGATAATGGAGTAAGGACATAAAAATAGTAGACAACACCCGAAACATGACTTGATCAAAAGATAAAGTGGCTTTCCAATAGAATGCCTTTGAAATGAATACACCGTGCACAGGTGTAATAAAACTCCAGAATAGTGTTTCTAAAATGATTGTTGATGAGAAGGACAAAGTAAGCCTTTGACGAGGACAGGGGTATCTAATATGTTGTTGAGAAGGACGAAGCAAGCCTTTGACGAGGACAGGGGTATCTAATATGTTGTTGAGAAGGACAAAGCAAGCCTTTGACGAGGACAGGGGTATCTAATATGTTGTTGAGAAGGACAAAGCAAGCCTTTGACGAGGACAGGGGTATCTAATATGTTGTTG
>CM022879.1:29601166-29619202 GCA_012654025.1 Pachypsylla venusta | reverse complement strand
ATTGGAAGAAAATATAAACATCTTATGGTGGTAAAACTTTTTCAATGAAATTTAATTTCAACTACAACGGCCGTTCTCTTTTGCGGCAGGATCCAATAGAAACCGCCTACAGTAGATTCAACCAAAAGTGTAGTCATTATGCGGTCCATTGAGTAAAATCTTAATAGAGGTAGGTCCCGTGTGCAGTTTGATGATACAAACTGTGGGAGGATTATCAATCTCTTCGTATTGATCTCGAGAAATGGTGACACTCAAATTTTGTCGAGAGAACCACAATTCGAGATGGTGTCCAAGATGGTTGTTCGGGGCAATAAAATCTTTAAATTACCACCATGAGTCGTTTGGGGTGTCTAAGTATATGCTTTTTGGGCCGTAAAATTCGATTTTTTGGTCAAATCAAAGCTCTAATAGCTCATACCGTTCCCTCTTTAGGCAGGACTCGTAAAAACCGCTAAAGACAGCTAAAACCCCGGCAACGGTAGATTCAATCACAACCAAAAATGAACATGCACTCTCTGGGGACCCCAAAACGTATTTTGGCATTGCAATCTCGACATCAAATATTTCAGCCCATTATAATACTTTCCTTTTAATAGGATAAGGAAAGTAAAAACTCTGCCAATGTGACATATGGGTTTATTATTTTACTGGCTGAAAAACAATTACCCCTAAAATTATATGTTTTACGTTTCAAGGTACGAGGAATCCAAAAATCGAATAAAATGCGTTCGTCCGCTGGCACTGCCCTCCGTACCTAAAGGGTAGCACACACCCTCCGCCGTAATGGGAACTTTGACCATTTAGCTTTCACCGATTTTGATGAAATTTGGTACGTAGGTGCTATTTTAGATCTAATTATGCCTCGAAATTTCTCATCACCGTCAGTCATATATTTAGGGTTCCATCCTAAAATTTTAATATGGAACTAAAGCACGAAAAAATCGAGCACTGTTTTGAAGAAAAATCAGTTGAACATAAATTCTAGGTCACCCTGTATACATCAACGGTATATCATTAGAGACAGACCAATGCGTGCTGGATGACCATTAAGAATCAAAACATCTTGAGTGAAGTGTTTCCAAACACCAAATCTAATATCTACAATCAATGTGTATTTACATTAAGAGTATGTTTAGTAGAGATAGGACTTGTGCCACCCATCATCCATTAATAGTTAATAGTCTAGTCAATATACTAAAAGTTCTGTAAACTGTAGAGCTCACTCAAAATATGGTCCGCCTTTTGGCCCTTTAGTGGCCCCAATGGCAAATTTCATAATCACAATTAATGTACGCGTCCTTACCATGTTTCATCAAACTCGGACGGGGCGTTCAAGAGTTATCATAAAACAAACAAACGTTTAAAGAACTAGTTTAGTCGAAAAAAGGGGGTGGGCGAAATTGTGTGTGATGAATGTTCGCGCAGGAATTGATCGACCAATCAACGTGATTCTTTCATAAACATCGATTATCTGTTCCACCCGTGCTTCGCTACGATTCATATATTGCTATTTTTAAGGACAATGGAATTTGTGGGGGGAGGGAAGTATGGCTTTGTGTTTACCCTGTTATTGCAAACTGTAAAAAAACAAACGGGCCTTAGAGGCAAGGCCATTCTGACTTTCCGGGATGTCTGGAAAAACGTTTCTGAACCCTCCCTGGTTGATAATTTCAAATGTAAAAAACAAAGGTAATAGTGTGAGAGAAATAACTATGAATTGCTGCCCAGAGTGTAGCAATCATTTTTGTCCGCAGGCAACCATCTCAAACACTACAGGGACGTAACCAGGGGGGGCTGCCTCAGGCGCGATGTTTCTGTGTCGCCAAAAAGGGTGCTTGTACCGGGTGCTGGCAAGCCTAGTTAGGTCCCTGTCAAACAGTCTTGTGGTAAGTATAGAAGTGCGAACCTCGATACATTTTACTGCGACCTGTCGAATAAGGAGGGGAATTTATGGGGTGGAGTGGATTTCTCTTTCACCTATCGGAATCACAACCTGGAAGACAGATTTTCTAATTTTTCTCCGTTTTCTCGAGATTCCTTACAAACAACATCATCGCAATGAGGATTTTGTTTACTGTTTGTTCTTTAGTATATTTGGAAACAAAGATTAAAGATTGTTCAGAACCTTAATTTCCACAGTGAATTAGTAACAAATGGTCATTAACCAGTAAATCAGAAGCGGATCCCAACAAAGAACAAAGGAATGTTTGGAATGCTAATGGAGATGTTAGAGGTAATGATCAGACCAAGTGAAGCCTATGACAGCAAGTGATGATTAGGGTAAACATGCTCGTTGGAAATAATTAAGTGATCACACTGACCAAGGAGATGAATACTGATTCAACTTATAGGGGAAAAAATGGTGAAATGAGTCCATTTCCAAAATATTCAGCGGAAGACACACTGTAAAAAAAAAATATGATTTAAGGTTTCCAATGAGTGTGGGTACATTAAATTTGAAGTTTTCTCCTGAGTTCCCTTCTAATAGATTCCTCGGACCTAATATGCATATAATGTATAGTTGCCTTCCATTTGACGTCCAACACTCACCGCTCATCTGCATATTTCACACGGTTCACTTACAGTTCAACACCAATCATGGACAGAGCTTTCTCCTGTGAACTTAGATTTTTAGGTAAGAATCGAAATTATCTTCATTATGTGAAATTATCGCTTTGGATGTTGTCAGATGTATGAAACTGTCGATATTGATAGGTCTCTGCTTCCTCCTATGCTTTCAATGCTTGAATAAAAAGTACGTTTTACTTGTCGTGAATATTTCCAATACAAGGCCCTACGTTTATTTTTATTTTTAATTAAAAAACTTTTTGACATAGCAACTTGTCGTGGAATTGGTCATCATTCACATTTATACTTTTTTTAAGTTTAGAGATGGTATTTAGGATGTTTGTAGTCATTATGAAATATTAAATTGAAAAAATGTATGTATCAACTACAATGAATTTGATGAGCCACGAGCGCTTTCGTCAGTTACGACATTCTCAAGTGAACTGAGGCTAGGTATGATAGAANCGTCTGCCAGCAACATCATGCGATACTAGCCATCACGAGGAAGCAAACCTGTGTGGTCCCCCACTTGAATCGGCAAGTGCGTGTCTGCCAGCATCATCATGGGATACTAGCCATCACGAGGAAGCAAACCTATGTGGGCAACCACTTGAATCAGCAAGTGCGTGCCTGCCAGCATCATCATGGGAAACTGGGCATCACGAGGACGCAGACCTATGTAGTCACTCACTTGAATCAGCAAGTGCGCGTCTGCCAGCATCATCATGGGATACTAGACATCACGAGGACGCAGACCTATGTGGTCACTCACTTGAATCAGCAAGTGCGCGTCTGTCAGCAACATCATGGGATACTAGCCATCACGAGGAAGCAAACCTATGTGGTCACCCACTTGAATCAGCAAGTGCGTGCCTGCCAGTATCATCATGGGATACTGGCCATCACGAGGACGTAGACCTATGTGGTCACCCACTTGAATCAGCAAGTGCGTGCCTGCCAGCATCATCATGGGAAACTGGGCATCACGAGGACGCAGACCTATGTGCTCACTCACTTGAATCAGCAAGTGCGCGTCTGCCATCAACATCATGCGATCTTCATTTAAAAGTTTGAAGTGATCAACACCACACAAAGACAACAGACACGTTTTCCGTTCCTCCGAAGGGATTTTGGGATTTCAACCTGTTGTAACTCAAGCCTGTGTCGCAGCAAAATCATCCCGCAGTGTGTCCCCTCATCTGATGGACGAGAAGGAATACAAAATGGTTCTTTCAGGTGCTGGGTCAACGAGCAGTGTTCCTTTATCAATTGGTCATTTGCGACGGAGTTCTTACCCTCCATTCGTTAGAAACGTACAAACCAGCAACACACATTGACCTAAATTTTTTTGTGACGATTCCATGGATTGATTCATTATTGAAAATAATAAACCAAAAAGGTTGGAATCGATTGAATTTCTCGCCCTCTAATGAATCTATATCTATATGGACATCATCAATAGAATTTATAGAACTTTTTATAGAATTTTATATTATTTATAGAACTTTGGTGTAGAGAGATGAAATGGAGTGGAAGCTATAAAATGACCTACATTTTTTAATAAAAAAAATACCCGATGTAGGCATTTAATTATAATTGCAATCTACTGCTTGAAATGACCTACATGAGAGATGTTTCTTTTTTTAAAAAAAATATTTTATCCAGGATTAGTGTTCAACACTGGCAACGTCTCCCTTTAGAATTAAACAACGTCCAGCGTTGTCACCCACTTAGTGAAAGTGGGTGAAATCGTTCATTCGCCCTTCGTGATGGTTTGTTATCACTCAAATATGAAACGATGATGTTATTGAGCTTCACCGACCCACTAAAAACCCAACATCTTACGTTTACAAGCGAGCCCTCGGAACCGGGTTCGACATTACTTCGAGACTCCGCTTGTTTGACCCTACTTAAGGGGCTCTACCATTTTTGATTTTCAACATGGTTGTTATAAAATTGAAACTTAAAGAATTAAATGACCTACATGACCCTTCCAAGGTCTAATACTAGGAATAAGCTCTTTGGTTCACTGGCCTTTTGATGTCTCCAGATCCCAATCACCATCTGGAGAATTGGAGATAATGGTCCAATTCTCCACACTTTCCGGCATCTTCTAGATCTAGACAATGATATCTTTTGATAGCACGAAACCCACCTGTCCTTACTTCTCGTGTTATTAAATTGGGGACATACGAACACCGTATGCTCCGGCGAGTCTATAGCTGACTGGCACAATTCGCATCTATTTTTTATCTTTTATTTTCTTGAAACGGTGAAGGTATAGGCCGAAATAGCCATGAATTCGGAAAAAAGATGGTTAGGGGTTAGAGTGTGTGTGGTGGGGTCAGATTATATACTGTTATAGTGGTGCTCCCATAGTGGCGGATAGGGTAAAATAATGATAAGTGAAAGTTTTGAAAGAACACTAAGTAAACCTTTTTTTGCAGCAAGTAGATGTATTACTTTCAATAATGAACCTTTGGAATAGTCGAAAACAAAAATTCCACCCCCCCCCTCAAAATTTGATATTTAAAGGTACGAAGAATCCAAAAATCCAATAAANAAAACGGACGGTGTGCGGTGTAAAGGGTACAGGGCATGCATGAATGATGGTGGACGAAACGTAAATTATCTTGTTGTTGTTGTTTTTTTTTGGGGGGGGGGAGTAGACAAGTAAGATAATATACGCATGTGTCACATAGACAGAGTTTTTTTTATTTATTCAATCCTGAATACTCAATGTAAGGATAGATGTATATTTATTTGTGCGTGTACTGTGTATGTATCACTAACTGTTTAGGCAAAAGGGTAAGAGATTGATGGGAATGGAGCCCTCCAAAACCATAGACTGGAACCTCAGCAAAACTATCAGAATTCAAAAATGTCGAACAGTTTTCGAGTTATAGCCGATTTTTTGATTATTGACCTAATTCAACCGGTCACGGTCCGATATCGTAAATTTGGTCGCGACAACATATCAACTCAAAGCTAAAAAATTTTAGGTGGCCTACCTTAATTTACGAGATAGTTTGCATAAACTGTTTTCGAGTTACGGCCGATATCCCGTGTTTTTGTAGGGGAAATCATAGAATACTATTAGAACAGGAACGACCATGCCTCCAAGATGTCAACCCATAGAGGCCGTAGCGGAGCAAAAACAGCTAGTTCCTAATAAAGTAAACATACTTCCCGAGGTTAAATTGCGAGGAAAACAGAAAGAAGGCCAAATTACGTTTTAAAGTGGGCTACAACATGTTTCCCCTAAAAGGCACTACCTAGTCCGCGACTAGAATTTAATCCAAAACAGTATATATGGACTTATACGATCAGTATTATTAGATTAAGGCCTAAAGTTTAACTAATCCTTCAAGCATTGAAAATGACGCATTTCTGAAGCCCCTCCTCCTCTCTAATTTTTGCGTAGTAAAAAATAAATGCAAAAATTGTTACCAGACCAGAAAATTGAATTCTGATTCGATTTGCGGCTGAGTGTTACAGATACTTTTTTGCATGCATGGCAGAGTTTGCATATCTTCAAGATATTAGTTTTTCCTTGCAAACTTTTGCAACATTAAAAACTAATTATAGTAGGCTGAGAAGGATTAAGTCGATGAAAATGATGGAAATGTGGAGTGTAAAATTAGGGGACCATCTACTTGGTTCTCGAAAATCTGTTACTCATAATGAGGGGGGTGCTAGAAAATTTATCAGGACGTGAGGTATTCGAGGTCCCGTCATCCAAACTCTGAATTCCTTGCTTTGACACCAATATCTTAACAGAAGAGTTCTAACATCCTGGACAATACATTCCAACCTCATACCTTAACTAATAGAGGTATTCGAGGTCTCGTCATCCAAACTCTGAATTCCTTGCTTTGCCACCACTATCTTAACAGAAGAGTTCTAACATCCTGGACAATACATTCCAACCTCATACCTTAACTAATAGAGGTATTCGAGGTCCCGCCATCCAAATTCTGAATTCCTTGCTTTGCTACCACAATATTAACAGTAAACCCCAAATTTATTATTAACCAAAAAGATCATAAATTTTTATGATCCTTAAATTCGGGTATTAAATTTCATTAAGTCAAATAGTTATGACTTGATCTGGATTATTGGTATATATTTTTTCCTTTTCCAAAATACACTCAGGTGCATATACTAGTGGATCAATATGATCAGGTGTTCACGTTAGTGTTGTAGTCATCAATAGAAAAAAATATGTTAATCAAATTTTTTTTTAAAAAAAAGAAATGTGGGCCCTCTTCCCAAGGGGGGTTCAAAATCGAAAAACCCTTAACACCAGCCATCACATATCAAAATTTTACGTTTCTGCAACAAACCACTAAAAAGATAAAAATAATTTTCAAAAAACAGAATATTGGGGCCCCTGAGGAGCCTAGGGCTCCAAAAACTGTACAGCAAAGTTCCTTCATATCCTAAACATGTATACCAAATTTCGTCAAAATCGGATTGTGGGTTGTATCGCGTAACATACATACACGTGTATTTCGGGATGTATATGGGAGTCAAAAGTGGAGTTCACTAACGTTCACAAAAACCGGTTCAAAATACACTCAAGTGCATACAAACCGGTTACGTGGGTATGAAGACATTCGATCTCTCTCTCAAAAAAAAAAACATACACTGGCTTGAAGTTTTGGTTTATTATTTTCATTAATGAACCTTTGGAATCGTCACGAGTCACGGAAAAGAAATCTTTAACTCAAGGAAAGGCTTAGGCCAAAAAGCTTTTTTAAAAAAATGCATATAAATATTTGCGGGACGGGTAGGATTCAAGGTTGACATTAAAGGTAGGACTTTTTTTTTCCACTTTTGGCGAGCTATGACCAAGAAAAAGTTATTAAAACTTACATTTGTATACACTGAGGAAAATGTGTCTCCAAGGAACTCTCCTTATTTACATTAAAATACTCCTTAAATCCGAGAGCATATCAATTTAAATAAAAATCCATTTTAATTAAACTCCTGTGTTCGCTTATGTATCTATACTTATAAAACGCAAAGTCCAGTTGGTATACTGACGTACTGACTGACTGATAATCAACGTAGCTCCACGACGACTAAACGTAGAGTCTTGAAACTTGGCACACAGGTTCCTTTTAGTATGTAGGTGCGTAATAAGAAAAATTAAAGTTCAAGTGGGAGCAAGTTACCGCCAAAAATGACGCTACTTAGCGGGTCATTTTGCAATTTTTTTTTTGGGCAAACTAAAGGAGATAACGAAAAATGACCGAGAATAGACCCCCCCAAAATAGTAACAAAAATCTAAAATTGTGGAGATTTAATTCCGCGATCTCGAAATTGATGTTGAATTTTGTAACCGTAGCGAAGCACGGGAAAACAGCTAGTTTTACATATTCATACGGGTATATTTCAGTCGGTTATTGGGTTTGCAGGTGTAGATGAGATATTATTAAAAAAAGTATAAAAATGAAATTCTAGCTTTCGTTTAATGTACAAAATTATAAAAAAATACCAGATCTCATTTTCTGTTCCATGTTCGGCGACGCCTTGGGCACAATCTACTTTTTACCTATTTTGTTGTCTTGGTTTCTAAATTACAAACATAAGAATTCACTTAGTGTCAGACACTAGGGCAAACCAATGCAATTTCACCAAGTTGATCCAACTCTCTTACCCAAAAGCAACACACTAGGAGGCCAAAACTGAACAGTTATTTCTGAGAAGACAAAAATAATAATGGTATTTTTATTTTTGTGGAATAGGGCACGGAAAATCCAAGTGAGAGATGAGAGACGTGATGCTGAAATTAACGCTGGAATCTTCATTCAATAAAAAGTCTATCTAATAAGCGGTCTTCTGCTTTAACTTCACCTTTTCCCAATTGTATTTTGGATGGACGTTGCTTTCCTCAATTCTACCATGCTTAAACCTTTTACTCTTTGACTAGTCTCTTTAGCTGTACTGTACCCTTTCCTTGCACGGTAACCATCGCTTCCTGTTACAGTACTCATAAAAACTGTGTAGCAACTCGCATTTTTCTGATGAGCTTTCATCATTGGTTTGAAACAGAGTTTTTTTTAAAGGCTGGATGCCCTTCCCAACATCAAATCAAACCTTCTGTATTTACATGGAGTTATAAGACCGTCATTTAATGGCTATAAGACCTTTTAAGACACTTAATGGTTATAAGGCATTTAATGGCTATAAGGCTATAAGTTATAAGACCTTTGTCGAAAAAGCGAAATATGATCGTAATACATTTTTAACAACCTCTCTTCTTGGGGATTGGAATTCCGCTAGCAAAAGTTTTGACATAACTTTTAAAAATTATTTTTTTTTAAAAAAAAAAAAAATGTTCTTGGACCCATAATTAATTATTACCCGCAGTTAATCTCCCTCCTCCCCCCNAGATATCAACTTTCCACCATTTACTTTTAAATAAATTTCCACTTTTTCCATTGGTTGTATAATCAAATTGTTAGTGACTAAGTCAGTCATTGGACCTGGTGCCTGGTGACTAAGGCCCGACGTCTATCAGACCACCACCTTCCACACATTATTGGTAATGCCATAAAGAAGACCTGTTAATATCAAGGTTAATTCACTCAGCAGAACTTGAATGATACATATTAAGTGATTAAGAGTGAAGCCAGGTCCAGAAGAATCACACAGCTTCAGATGTACCGAGTGACGACGAAAAAAAAGTTTGGCCGTACCTTCCGTATGTACAACTATAATCACTGAGTCTTGTAATGGCGTGATGTCTTCGATATATTCTGGTTTTAGTTTATTCCAGGCTGGTAATGAGATGTCTCCGATGCATTTTATGTTTTTTTGGTTTATTATTTTCTATAATGAACCTTTGGAATCGTCACTGACCCGAATGGTCGCCCTATTTAATAAACAACATCAAAAAGACCTAGTAGGAAAGCAAACGAGAGGGAGAAGAGGCCCAAAAAAGGATATGAATGAGAATGTAAAGTTGGAACCAAATGGTCGCCACTATTTAATAAACAACATCAAGAGGACTTATTAGGAAAATAAACGAGGGGGAGAAGAGACCCAAATAGGATATGAATGAGAATGTAAAGTTGGAACCAAATAGTCGCCCCTATTTAATAAACAACATCAAGAGGACCTATTAGGAAAATAAACGAGGGGAAGAAGAGACCCAAATAGGATATGAATGAGAATGTAAAGTTGGAACCAAATGGTCGCCCCTATTTAATAAACAACATCAAGAGGACCTATTAGGAAAATAAAGGAGGGTGAGAAGAGACCCAAATCGGAGCTGAATGTAAAGTTGGAACCAAATGGTCGCCCCTATTTAATAAACAACATCAAGAGGACCTATTAGGAAAGTAAACGAGAGGGAGAAGAGGCCCAAATCGGAGCTGAATGTAAAGCTGGAACCAAATGGTCGCCACTATTTTAGTGTGAAAATGAAAAGGGGGAAAAATGAAGATAACATAATATGCACCAACTGTGCTGCTAGATCTCTCTTCAAACATATTTATTTTGAATATTAATTAATTTAATCGCATTACCTAATATAAATTATTCAAATAAATAATTATTCTAATCCCAGAACATTCGAACGTAAGTTAATTAGATGTCAGGTGTCGTGTGACGTGTCCCACATAAATAATGGTCCACCTTAGACTATTTCTAAATGTCCTTCGACAATTTGATTGCTATATCTTTTTAGACAGATATGGTATCATTAATGCTACCATTATAGCTCGTAAAACATTTAAGAGTACTAATACAGATAATTTGATTGATCAAATAAAAAAATGGATCAATTAAAGTTAGTAGACCACAAAAGTCCTTGGGTCATAACATAAGACATATACAAAAAAAAAATTATGAAGGCAAGTCATATAAATTATGACTTATATGGCTCGGTTAGAACACGAATACTTGGATACAGGAGGGATCGCCCCACCCCTCACCGCGACCTGAAGAAATTGAACGTCCAAACACTTTTCTCAAATTTGGTGTTTATTACTATGCCAGCCAACGATCATACCATGTTAAATACACCAGTTCCCGTCAAAAAGAAACTTTTTCAATGTTAGAATTTGTATGGATTGAAGAGAGCTTCATTTTCGAGGTTTATAAAATTCTGGAGAATTTAGTTTTCGAGGTACCTACCTATCTGTTCAAAATATCCTCTTTAAGTTCAAAATCGTCAGTGAAGTAATTGAATTGAGCATACATATCAAATTAAAACCAATTGCACATCAGAAACGAAAAGAATATATTATACTAGCTGAGTATCCGAACTTCGTTTCGAGAAGATGAGAGAAAAAATGATAATAAATCTGACACTTACATTAATAATCATATCACCGAGGGTTCCCGTCAGATCACTGAAGTTAAGCAATATATATACACAGCACGGGAACGGTCATGCCTCTAAGGCGTCAAGCGAAGCGGACGCACCCTGTTCGTATAATCTATAATAAAAATAAAAGATTTTTTGAGAATAAAATATGGAAGCATTTGTATTTCCTCTCATTTCAAACGTTTTTTAAGTGAACTCAAGCATTGGATTATAATCTTTAACGGAAACCACAAGAAGCGAAGTGAAAACAGAGCGGACGGTAGTGGGTGTGGTACAAAGATGGTCAGAAGAATAGAGAGGATCTGAGAGCACTGAGCGAGTCGCTCTTTCTATTCCTGTGAGTCGATCCTTTTGTTTAGTTAATAGGATCAAATGTGTAAGGGAGACAGATTAGTCATTCCGGAGAAAGGTAGAAGAATAGAGAGGATCTGAGAGCACTGAGCGAGTCGCCCTTTTTTATTCCTGTGAGTCAATCCTTTTGTTTAGTTAATAGGATCAAATGTGTAAGAGAGACAGATTAGACATTCCGGAGGAAGGTAGAAGAATAGGGAGGATCTGAGAGCACTGAGCGAGTCGCTCTTTCTATTCCTGTGAGTCGATCCTTTTGTTTAGTCAATAGGATCAAATGTGTAAGAGAGACAGATTAGACATTCCGGAGAAAGGTAGAAGAATAGAGAGGATCTGAGAGCACTGAGCGAGTCGCTCTTTCTATTCCTGTGAGTCGGTCCTTTTGTTTAGTTAATAGGATCAAATGTGTAAGAGAGACATTCCGGAGAAAGGTAGAAGAATAGAGAGGATCTGAGAGCACTGAGTGAGTCGCTCATTCTATTCCTGTGAGTCGATCCTTTTGTTTAGTTAATAGGATCAAATGTGTAAGAGAGACTGATTAGACATTCCGGAGAAAGGTAGAAGAATAGAGAGGATCTGAGAGCACTGAGCGAGTCGCTCGATCTATTCCTGTGAGTCGATCCTTTTGTTTAGGTAATAGGTCAAATGTGTGAGAGAGACAGAGTAGACATTCCGGAGAAAGGTAGAAGAAATAGAGAGGATCTGAGAGCACTGAGCGAGTCGCTCTTTCTATTCCTGTGAGTCGATCCTTTTGTTTAGTTAATAGGATTAAATGTGGAAGGCCGGCCATACACGCACCGATAAGTCTGTCGTGTATGGCAGGATCTGCACAGATTTTGTCTCCGATTTTCAGATCTGTGCCTGACAGACTTGTCTGCGCAGATAAGTCTCTACAGACAAGTCTGCGCAGACTTATCGTTGCGTGTATGGCCGGCCTAAGAGAGACAGATAGACATTCTGGAGATGGATAGAAAAGTAAAGAACTTGAAGTTTGTTATTTTTCTATGAGAAACACAATTTTCACATTCCTGTATATATTTCAGAATGGTAAATGAGAGGGCATCGCATGAGAATATAATGAGGATAGAATGCAGGTGGAATATATTTTATGAAACTAAATTATAATACAAAAAATAATAGTAATTATAATTAAATATATAATTGTATGCAAGGAGTTTAATAAATAAATTATTAATTAGATAACATACGTTATTTATCATAATAATTCTAATAAATGAATGTCTTTGGTGACTTTAGGTGTTTGTTTGAGGAGTGAATTTTAAATATTTCAATTTTTGTCAGATCGACTTCTCCAAATCGATCCGATAAAATTAAAAATTATTTCTTCAAACAAAAAACATTATTTATCGTCATTATAATATGTAAAGTTTATATCAACGTCCTCGGTGACATTGTTCTCTTTTGTTTGAAGAAAATAAATTCGAATTTTGGTTTATTATTTCCAAAAATGAACCTTCGGAATTGTCACGAAAAAAAAAAAAATACCCCCCGCCCCCAAAATTTGATATTTTACGTTTCAAGGTACGTACGTAGAATACAAAAATCGAACAAAAAAATTTGCAATTCAGCCTCCTGAGTAAAATAGCGACCAATGGTAGCATTATAATGTATACAGGGTGTTTCAAAAGGTTATGCAAAAAAAGAAACCACGTATAGTAGAGCTCAAATAAAAGTTAATTTGCTTAATAAACCCCTATACGGAAATGGACCCCAAGGTAGCTAGGGCCACCCAAAGTTGGCATTTCAAAATCGAAAAATAATTATTAAAAATCGAATTATTTTGCGATTGACTTTTTTTTGCATGACGTCTCCGATTGTTATCGTGCTTCTTTTGTGAGTATTTGGCGCTTTTCCCCCGATCAGGGGCGGAGTTGTGTGAGTGTCATGAAGTGAAAATGCCTAAAACTTTTTGATGCGTATTTTTTTTGGTGTTTTAAGGTATGCCATGTCTTCTAAAACTTGTTTTTCTACAAAAAAAGACCGGAATAACTCTTGTCTGAAACCATCCGTTGACCTTTTAAAAACACAAAAATTGAGCGTAGGTTGAACGAACGAAGCGAACTTTACTTTAACACGACACAAAAAATCTCCTGCACACAAAAAAGGTAGTAACGATCATACCACGTTGAATACACCAGTTCCCGTCAGATCACTGAAGTTAAGCAACGTCCGGGCGTGGTCAGTACTTGGATGGGTGACCGCTTGGGAACACCACGTATCGTTGGCTTTTTCCGGCCCAACCCAGGCTGGGTGAGGTCAATGTGGGTAGCTGGTTTGCAAGTTTCCAGCGAATGGAGGGTAAAACCCCCGTCTTGAATGACCAATAGATGTTAAAGAGACGTTAAGCCAAATTTAAAAAAAAAAAAATTGTGAAAACCGACAAATAATTCGATTTTCAATAATTTTTTTTCGACTTTTAAGTGCCAACTCTGGGTGACCCTAGCTACCTTGGTCTCCATTTCCGTATAGGGGTTTATTAAGCAAAGTGGCCTTTATTTGAGCTCTACTATACGTGGTTTTTTTTTGCATAACCTTTCGAAACACCCTGTATAAGTGTTAAATTTAGTTTAGGCTTAATGATATTGGAGTGATTGTTAAAAATACCTTGTAATGCTATGATGTCCACAAAACATAATACAACAAAGAAATATAGAAGACATTTTACAGTGAGATTGTTGTTACTGTAGCTGTGTTTATCTTAAAATCAACTAATTTCTACATTTTTACATTCAGTTTTGGAAAATGGTGAAATAGGGTGATATAAGGTAACCGAAAAGGTTTTGATGGCCCTTTCCTTGTCTGGAACTGTGATGATGTGCGTCCCAGGTCGTCCTGTTCGGTCATCGTGAGGACGACAGTATACGAGGTCATCAGAGTGGCTTCCTAACGGTTCGAACTCTTGTGACTTTCTATTTGAAATACATTTATTTTCATTTTCATGGGACAAAAGCGTGACATTGGTGCCAGGCGCCATACATTTTATGACCTCTGACGACTGACTTGTTATCTATATCAGTAGAGCAAAGTGACTTTTCTTTTGAAAAAGTTTTTACTTCCAGTGATAGCGGGGGTGACATTTGTGAAATGTCACTGAAAGCAAAGCTAACCTTTGCTTTCAGTTTACATTTTGCTTTCATTGATGAAAATTAAAATTCATTTGTTATCCTTTCTATTCTTCTGACTTATTACAAGGGTTGATATTGTTATGTCCAAGTTATATCGAATCTTGGCATTGCAAAACTAGCGTTTTGCTGGATAATACCAATTATTTCTGGTAAAAATTGGCATTCGATCATTCCATCCTAATACAGCCGTCTTTTCAGCCGATGATTAAATGGTGTAGAAAGATATATCGAAAAAAATCGATTCCAAAGTTTAATTTAGGGTTTGTCTTTTTTCATCAATTTCACATTTTCCCAATTCTATATGGGGTACTTAGCTCACTTAGTTGTACCCTTTACTGGCACGGTATATAACCCTCGCTTGCTTCTCACGGTATCTAATATGTATAGAAACTTTTCAGTGTCTCCTTTCTTTAGCTGTAGCCTTCCCAATCTTAATTGGGGTCGGTGAAGCCTTCCTTAATTCCACCATGCCAGAACCTTCTTATCAGTGCTTACTCTCTGTAGCTGTATCCTTTCCTGGCACGGTATCCAAAGAAACTTTGCAGTGTATTCTTTCTTTAGTTGTGGCCTTTCATGAATTTTAATTGGGGTCGGTGATGCCTTCCTTAATTCTACCATGCCAGAACCTCCTTATCAGTGCTGTATCTTTTCCTGGCACGGTAACCATCGCTTTCTTTTCACAGTATCCATAGCAATCCATGAACTTTCATCATTGGTTTGAAGCAGAGTTTTCTTTAAAGCTTGGATGCCTTTCCTAACACCAAACCTTCTATGTTTCCACAAGCTTAGTACCGTCACCTAATGAAGCTACTTTGCTCCCCTCGATATAATAAACCAAAAATGGAAACATGAAGTTAAGATTATTAGCTCAATAAAAATAAATAATATTGTTACGTGCGGNGTGATGCCTTCCTTAATTCTACCTTCGCTTGCTTTTCACAGTATCCATAGCGACTACGCAGAAAATCGAATTATTCCGATGACCTTTCATCATTGGTTTGAAGCAGAGTTTTCTTTAAAGCCTGGATGCCTTTTCTAACACCAAACCTTCTATGTTTACACGAGCTTAGAGCCGTCACCTAATGAAGCTAGTTTGCTCCCCTCGATAGCTAACATTATAATAAACCAAAAATGGAAACCTGAAGTTAAGATTATTAGCTCAATAAAAATAAATAATATTGTTACGTGCGGATAGAAATGACAATAAACAAGTAGACAAGAATTGGCTAAATATGTAACGAACCAATCAACCAACCAGCAGACAAAACAACCTACACTACACCAACGTCATTAGTGAGGAACCAAATGTCTTGTCTAATGGGAAGATGACCAAATTGGTTGTATTGTGAACAACATAATAATATTTGGTCCGTCAACATACCTAACATAAAACCAAATCTCAGGGAATCAGGCAATGCAGAGGAAATAACCCATTAAGGTAGCATTCCATTCCTCGCGACCGCGACACCACTGCTTTCTATGTATTTAAATGAAGGACAGACCGAAGCAGGCGACTGGCTGTCGCTTCGAGAGCAGTACGGTCGCTCCAGCCAGGCGACTCATTCCTTGTTTACTTGTATATATTTGTGGTTTGTGCTTCGTAATTTTTACTATCTTTCTTATTAATTTCGGTAGAAAACTGAAAATGTCATTTTGTTCTGATGAAGATGAGATGTTGGTTGGCTAGTCGAAATCCACTCCTATTTGATGTCATACTGGACTCCTATAAAGATAATATTGCGAGAGAAAATATTTGGGAAGAAATGGGACAAACGATGAAGAATCTACCTACAATATCTTCTGATTTTTTCTTCTTTCATACTTAGATGTTTTGTTATTAGTATTTGAAAACAGCCCTCTTCTGGTCGTGACGTGTAAATTCTGTCGATCTTCATCCATTTTTCCGGAAGAAAACAGGATATGATAAGAACGTTTTCGTCTTCCTCCTCCAATAATCTTACTATGAATATTTTTTTAGCCGCACTTAAAGATATACACTTTGCACTGTTCACACGATCAAAACAAACTGTCGCAAGTATCTGTCGCGCGTATCGGTAGCTAGATAGGACGCAGTCGCTTGTTGCGGTCGCGAGGAACGGAATGCTATCTTTATTATTATTAAAATGGTTGCAAGTCTCTCATGAGACTGCAATTATCACTGCGACCTTTATGTGGATCTATTATATGACCAGCGGCAGGGATGGAGTTAGATTCGAACCAACAGCCTCCTGGTTACGAATCCACCAGCCTCAACCAACTGAGCAACTGAGGCTGTTATCGATATCCCATACCACACAGGTATGCAAGAACCACGGAATCAACAAACAAACAACTCTATACTGGAGAGATTATTGGAAAAGACATCTCCGTGTAGTGTCCATCATCTTCCGCTTGTAACAAGGGAGTAATGGCTTCGATTTCTGTTCGGGTCAAAAATTTGAAAAAGTTTTTTTTTTCGATTTTTCTACTTGGTCTGGTTATGATGGGAGTAACTTAGCTTCATGAGGACAATTGCTAGCATAAGGTATTTGTTGTGTAACTTAGACTTAGTGATATTCAGAGAGATAGTTGAAAATACCTTGTAATGCTATGATGGAAATGTAATGTAAATATATGTTTCTTTGTGTTATTATGTCACAATGTTTGTGGGCCTCATACCATTACAAGATATATTCAACATTCACTCCAAAGATCACTATGCTTAAACTACATTTTAATATCGATTTAACATTCTTTAAATAAACACAAAGGTTAAGAAAATCCATTTGTAAGAAATCTGCTAAGAAATAAAATAATGTTGGGGGCCCCCATGCTGAAAACTAAAACACGGGGAACCTTTGTTGAGTGCAACATCTTATATAACCCCGGTAAAGGTCAAAGAACCCATTTGAAGGAAGAGTGTCAACTTGATTGAGGAGAAATTGAAAAAGAAAAAGGGATTGACATCGCCTTACTGATTTGCACTTGAATATTCAGTATTGATTGTTAGATATTCCCCTGTGGTTAGGGAGACTTAAAAAGAATAATCCCAAAAGGTACCCTAGTCCATTCCGGTCGTAAAAGACGACTAAGAGCAGGGTCGGAAACGATATTTTTTTTCCTCTACCCATGCAGAAAGCAAGGAGAAGCTATTGCATTATCCGTAAGGATTCTTTAGTATCAACAACTCATGGCGAGTTACAGCAAACCAGCCCCATAGAAGATGAAGAAAGAAAAAATACTTCGTTAGCAAGTAGGTGTAGACATAAGTGCATATCTAGGTGCACGGCGGTAGGTAATGGAAAAGATATCGTTTCCCACCCTTCCTTTAGTCGCTTTTTACAACTGACATGGACTTGGGTGCCTTGGAAGTATTCTTTCTAAGTGAGGATGGTATTTTCGACTCACTTAGGTGAGTCGACATGACTCGACTCGACTCACAAATATGAGTCGACTCTCGATCTTGACTCACATAGAATGACAATTTTCAAAAACTCCTTATTTGATCAGAAAGACATAATAAAACCAAATGACAAAAGTGGCATCTACCCAATAAACGTCCCCAACTTCGGCGAATACATTAAAAAGACATCACAATCAATCGTCACCAGAATAAAAGAACATTTTCCTTCAGTAAACAACAAACACCCGGAA
>CM022879.1:29555075-29600120 GCA_012654025.1 Pachypsylla venusta | reverse complement strand
AAAAAAAAATCCCCCCCCCCCCTCAAAATTTGTTATTTTACGTTTTAAGGTACGTAGAATCCAAAAATAGAATTATAAAATTCATTTTCTGTGGTCCGCCTTATGGTCAATTTTGTTACTTGGCGTTGACCGATTTTGATGAAATGTGGCAGGTTAGGGGTCTAATTGTGGCCCGAAACTTTTGATCCCTATCTACTAATCTTTTAGTATAGAACCCTTTATAAGTGGCTGGCATTGACGAAAAGTTTTTGGGCGCAATTGGACCCCAAATGGAGCCTATATAATTAACGGCGAACAGTGCGCATTGTACGTGGGGGTGGCGGACAAACGGACTTTTATTGGATTTTTGGATTCTACATAACTAGGCACAATAACAAATTTTGAGGGAGGGGGGGGGGGTTTTTNGGGGGGGGGGATTTTTTAAACCCATGTATCATATTGGCAGAATTTTCGAGTTCTGTGGGCATCAATTTTCTTTCTCTGCTACTAATTGGGTTGTGGTATTGGAAGGTACACACAGATTTCTGAATTGTGAGTACGGCATATGACAGGGAATCCTGGACAGGAAAATCCCTTTTTCCCAAATCTCACCACTTTTAATCCCATGATATCCTTAATATTTCTCCCCTTTTTAATCACTTTCAAAAGGTGTCGTGCTCAAGCAATATTGCTCATCAAGGCATGGCCGTAAAAACGTTTCCTAATCTGTCTGGAGGCGTTAAAATATGTCAATAAAGCTAACAAGTAAACATAAAAAGTTAAAAACAAAACAAAAGAGGTGGACGGAGAGATATTGCAAAATTGCAAGCCGCAAATGGGAAAAATTCCGCGTGTTCGAAAATCCCTCGTTTCTTGTCCAGGAGTCTCTGGCAGGTGCCGCTTTTCAAAATTGTAATTTTGTAACACTCCGTATATGTACCTATATGGTTGTATATTATATTGTATACATTAATTTTAATTCTATTTAATGGCATATTCTTTCTTTATGTTTGAAGATATATTAAAATAATTTAAGTGTTTTTTTGTCTGCTCTCTACACGTCTGTGAAACTGGGCAATCATTTTTACTTTATTTTCTATTATTATGATAAATGTTTTTTTGGCCTCGGATTTTTAATTAGATAAAAGTATATTTGTGCTACTAAATACATATGTATACTGAAAAAACATCCTTATAATATAAAGTAATTGTATAGTGTATCCTACGTCGGATCGCCTTTAAATTTACTTAAAAAAACACATTAGTAAAATTAAAGGAGCTAAAATATTTGGAATATACTTCACAGTCTTCACACTACTTATCAGGGTGTCAATAATCTATATACAAAATACTGGGTGTCCATAAAGTCTCATCCCACCCCTCGTATCTCGAGAATGGCTCAAAATATAAGAAAACGCAAAAACACGTATCTCCTAGATTTTAGGGGGATTAATTTTAGACTAAAAAATTTTTGGCCTCGGCCNTGCGTAAAATATAAATTCTTAACAAGGAGAAAAACGTAAAACGATCCTACTAAATAGTTTTCTTTGTTATGATGGTACACGTATTGAAAAGTACCTAGGTACTTATTAATAATTAATTTATTTTACCCAAATATTGTATGAACAACCCACCTGTTGACCGAAATAATTAATATACTTATAGCCCTCGAGATTCTAATCGCCCCCCTTACCACACCCTTCTCTTTAACACCCCCCTCACCGCCGCCTCCTTCTATCTAACGCCCCCCTCAAAATCTCATACCGTCCACCGGGGGGCGATCGCCCCCAAGTTGGGAATCGCTGCTCTAAATTCACTTGAAAATTTATCATTCCACTTATTAATGGATTTTGATATGTTCGGCAACAACAAAACACTTCTCCAAGTGTACTCATGTACAATTCCGTTTGATTGTTTATAATTTTCAATAATGAATCTCTGGAATCGTCACGAATGGAAAAAATACCCCCCCCCGCAAAAAAATTGATATTTTACGTTTCAAAGTACGTAAAACCCAAAAATCGAATTACAAAAAATTATGCTACAGTTAGGACGCCAGACTCGAGGCTCGTCACACAAATATGATTAAGTGATAACATCGTAACATCTTTTATATCTGAACGTCAAAAAGATATTAATGACAAGCCCGTATCATCTCTCTACAGCCCTGATGATCGTAAGTGATAACATCGTAACATCTTTTATATCTGAACGCCAAAAAGATATTAATGACACGGCCCGTATTATCTCTCTACATACAATAATATTGCATAGTTGCTTTCTATATTATTTTAGGCACACTATCATCAGCATAGTAACTGCAATTTGCTGATCGTTGTTTTGAAGCAGAGTTTTTTTAAAGACTGGATGCCCTTCCTAACACCAAACTTTTTGTACTTACACGGGCTTAGGACCGTCACCAAATGAAGCTGGCTTGCTTCCCTCGGTGGCCACATTCTCACAATCTAAAGTATGAGTCATTGGAAAAAATATAAGTTTTCAAAGTCATTCTTTTTCAGATAGATTGTACATAAAAAATGGCCTTTGTCTTTCTACAAGAGTAGGATAAGAGGTACAGAGATTTTGGCTCCGGTGTGGTCCACCTGAACCACATTTCATCATCATCATCATCATCATCATAGGTTAACAGCAATGGGACTGGTTTGCAACAACTCGCCATGAGTTGTAGATACTAAACAATCCTTACGGATAATGCAGTAGCTTCATTATTATAATGATATATAGTTTCCGACCCTTCCTTTAGTCGCCTTTTACGACTGGCATGGACTTGGGTGCCTTGAAAGTATTCTTTTTAAGTAGAAGATGAAGAAAGAAAAAATACTTCGCTAGCAAGTAGGTGTAGCCATAAGTGCATATCTAGGCGCACGGCGCGGCGTAGATAATGGAAAAGATATCGTTTCCCATCTTTTCTTTAGTCGCTTTTTACAACTGGCATGGACTTGGGTGCCTTGGAAGTATTCTTTTTAAGTAGAAGATGAAGAAAGAAAAAATACTTCGCTAGCAAGTAGGTGTAGACATAAGTGCATATCTAGGCGCACGGCGGTAGTTAATGGAAAAGATATCGTTTCCCACCCTTCCTTTAGTCGCTTTTTACAACTGACATGAACTTGGATGCCTTGGAAGTATTCTTTCTAAGTGAGGATGGTATTTTCGACTCACTTAGGTGAGTCGACATGACTCGACTCGACTCACAAATATGAGTCGACTCTCGATCTTGACTCACATAGAATGACAATTTTCAAAAACTCCTTATTTGATCAGAAAGACATAATAAAACCAAATGACAAAAGTGGCATCTACCCAATAAACGTCCCCAACTTAGCATTAGTAATACATTCCGAAGACAAAGAAGACTGCCTATCATAAAATAGAATGAATATGGACATCGCAGGGGGTCAAATTGGCTCACGTCATGAAATTTGGAAAGGCGTAAGTTGATTATGTGGGGGCGCTTCAGAAAAGAACAGCTCCACACCTCATTGCCACTAGCATAGAACGATATTTTTTTCCCTGACGTGTTTTTCCCCACGTGGCACATACATATAAATGGGAGTGTTCCCGACAGGAGGAAATCCACGTTTAATTTTGATATAGCGCCATGTCACTGAAAACGTGGCGGCAAAATTAAAACGCACAAGGGAAAAAAAATGGTTTGATGATCCTGTGGCATGTGTAATTAATACCATTGCACGTTTGTCTCAGCAAGCCTTGATACTCGTATTTTGTAAGGCAGATTGATATGTATATGACTGTACCTTTTGGTTAATTATTTTCAATAATGAACCTTTGGAATCGTCACACACAAAAAAAATACCCCCCTCCCAAAAAAATTGATATTTTAGGTTTCGAGATACGAAGAATCCAAAAATCGAATAAAAAAAGAGTCCGTTTGTCCGCCGTGATGACCGATTTGGGTTGATATAAAGGTCCTCTTTGGGATCTAAATGTGCGCNCTGTGGCATGTGTAATTAGTAATTAATACCATTGCACGTTTGTCTCAGCAAGCCTTGATACTCGTATTTTGTAAGGCAGATTGATATGTATATGAATGTACCTTTTGGTTAATTATTTTCAATAATGAACCTTTGGAATCGTCACACAAAAAAAAATACCCCCCTCCCAAAAAAATTGATATTTTAGGTTTCAAGACACGAAGAATCATAAAATCGAATAAAAAAAGAGTCCGTTTGTCCGCCGTGATGAGCACTTTAGCGTTGACCGTTTTGGGTTGATATAAAGGTCCTCTTTGGGATCTAAATGTGCGCCGAAACTTTTGGGTGCAATCGAATAAATCCTTAGCGTTTTTCAGTATTGCTGTCTAAATAAGAAGGATCAGAACTTGAGACTTGAAATAATTAAATATGTATATGACATATACATATTTAATTTCAAGTCTCTTTGGGAGGGGTGATTTTTTAGCCAGTAAGATAATAAATCCATGAGTCACATTGGCAGTTTTTTCCCAAGCGGGAATATATACGTCCGAACGTTTTTTTTACCCATCCACGGCAAAGAAACAAAAAGTGGGAACGCGTTGTTACAATTGGTACTAATAATTAAACGTATTATACAGACAGTCCAAACTGTGATTTGCAATTTAATTGCGTATGATCATGTGGCCAAATGTGCAAGTTGCCCAATCCAGGTTGGAACTATGTTAGGCTGAATAAGAATATATATAAAAAAAAATCAAATTTTCATTTTAAAAAACTTGCATCTTACCAACCTATACATAGGTCCAGTCAGCGTGGGAATCTCACGATCTGTGTCCATAACAGACCAATATTAAGTGGTGCCACCCTATACATAGATTCACTCAGCGTGGGAATCTCACGATCTGTGTCCATAACAGATAACAGACCAATATTAAGTGGTGCCACCCTATACATAGATTCACTCAGCGTGGGAATCTCACGATCTGTGTCCATAACAGATAAGAGACCAATATTAAGTGGAGTTATACGTTTAAAAGAACAAGTACTTGTGCAAAATTTCAAAACCTGTTGCACTCTAGGTGAATACCACTACCTCTATCTATATCTTCATGGCCTTCAGGTATATGTTGTACCTGAAGAATCTCTCTCTAACCATCAGAATATCCAGTTCTAATAAAATGCCACAACGTACACGTATTGATCCGAACCGTTCAGAAGTATTTACATATACAGGGTGTCACAATGTTCCCAGAGGCTGTAGCAATGTTCCTATAGGGTTTAACAATGTTCATATATGGTGGAACAATGTTGCTACAGGGTTTGACAATGTTCCTATAGGGTGCCACAATGTTCCCACAGGGTGTAACAATGTTCCTATAGGGTGTACAAGTATTACATATACAGGGAGTAACAATGTTAGTATAGGGTGTAACAATGTTCCCAGAAGCTGTTGCAATGTTCTACAGGGTTTGACAATGTTCCTATAGGATGTAAAAATCTTTCTATAGGGTGTAACAATGTTCGTATAAGGTGTAACAATGTTCATATTGTTCATACATGGTGAAACAAAGTAGCCACAGGGTGTAACAATATTCCTATAGCGTGTAACAATGTTCACATAGGGTGTAACAACAATGTTGCTAGAGGGTGTAACAATGTTCCTATAGTGTGTAACAAAGCTCCTATAAGGTGTAACAATGTTCATTTTGTTCATATAGGGTGAAACAATATTCCTATAGGGTGTAACAATGTATCAATGGGGTGTAACAATGTTCCTACAGGGTGTTCACTCTATGAATCAATATCTCGTACCCGTCTAGTATGAACATCCTTCAACTGTCTGGAAGGATATGTTTAGTTTTGCCGGGCGGATCACTTGCCAGTGTCTGCTTAGTGTGAACGCTCCTTAAATAGTACAAACAGATGGACACTTTATGCGTTATTATCGTATGCACTTCTACATCGAGTCACAGAATGGCCGGTTATCCCCCTTGACTTTTTAACATCTGAGAATTTATAAAGCTCTAGGGATAGAGAGAATGGATCTAATGACCAATAGATGTTAAATAGACATTAAGTAAAAATATCAAATTATGAGAAGGGGGAGGGGTTGTGACGATTCCAATGGTTCATTATTGAATATAAAAAATCAAAAAGATACACTCGATCGCGATGACACATGCATTTCTTCATTTCATTAAGCTTTAACCCCTTAGGTTTGGGATCCCTACACCTCAGCCTCCTGGGCTTTTTGTGTATTGGGTTAAGCTTATTTCTCTAGTTAAGGTTCAACTGCCCAGTGAGTTTGAGCAGTCTTCTTACCAGATTGTTTTGGACGAGTTCCTCTCTGGGGTTTAGTGACCCGATGATACTCACTCTCCAATTGAGCAGGGCATTGCAATCAAAGATCACATGAGGGGCTGTTTCCTCTTCCTCCCTACATAGTGTACACAATGGGTTTTCTCTAAAGATTCCCATATTGTGTAGGTGTTTTCTGAGACCACAATGTCCCGTTATTAGTCCAGTGACAAGTCTCATTTGTTTCCGACTTAAGCGAAGGAGATCAGCAGTTAGAGATTTTGATGGTTTGGCCATCATTTGTTTGCTGTATCGTTGTCCTGAAGTTTTAGTCCAGTGAAGCTCATGACTCTCCCTCATCCATTGTCTCACCGAACTGCGTGAGATGAAACAGTATGTGAAGATGTATTGAACGGTTTAACTGGTAAACAGTAGGAAGTGGGTTCAAACCCAGTCAACCCATGGAATTTTATCCTCATGAATTGGGATTATTTACAACTATTGGAGGACACTGAAGGGGTCGGGATCATCAACTTCTAGTCCGAGCGTCCCCAGAGTAGCATACTTTACTACTTCAACCTTCCACCACCATCACTTTCCGTGATGGAACGGAAAGCAAGCAAATAATACCAATAATGAAATACAAACATTACTGCCTTGGATTTTCTCATTAGTTACTAATGAACCGTTTCTCTTTGGACGTGAAACATGACTTCATTGAAATCCGACTAACAAAAGAAAAACTGGTTCGTGCGTAATAATTATCATAATTTGCATTACTATGTATCTGCTATGTGGCCACTGATAAAATTGACTAACAAAAGAAAAACTTGTTTGGGTTCGTGCGTAATAATTATCATAATTTGCATTACTATGTGGCCACTGATAAAAATACTTCCTCAGCGACCACTAGCATTACACTCACACTAGTTAAATACGATACACATTCATCCAGTCTACCTTGAAAAGAGAATCTCAACGAGAATATCAGTTCACACTACGACGTGGAAATTTTTGAAAGGAAGGTATTAGCACCAGTCCGGTAGCCTTCGACACGACACTTTTACAACCAATAACAGTTGACTGTGTCTTCTATCGTACCGACTTAATGTTTACGCTGTAATTTCTTTTGTTTTATCATTTTGACGATAAAAGTTGTTGAATATGAGTTTTCCACTCTAGTTTGCTGTCAACTACGAGTCCAAGAAACTTAACTTCAGTTGTAGGAGATAGGGTATTTAAAGTTTTCTACTTTCTTGAACATTTGGTTATCCACTATTTGTGGAGATGTATCTCTTTCTCTTTTTATGCACATATATTCAGATTTTTCAATGCTTATTTTGAGGCATACTTTCGCTGCTAGGTTTCCAAAATTTCTCACCATTTCCTTAAGTTCTTCCTTCGATTCCGCCATCAATCCAATGTCATCTGCATAAGCCAGCTTTACGAGTGTTTTGTTTCCCATTTTGAATCCTTCTCTATTGATTGTTTTCTCAAACTCTCTGCTTATTTTTTCAAGGACCAGGTTAAAGAGAACGGGTGAAAGCGGATCTCCTTGTCTCAAACCGGAATGTATGATAAACTTTTCTGATATTCTAGATGACGTTTTGACTTTAGCATATGTTTCACTAATACACATAGAAATTAGGTTGATGAGTTTTTGGGGGAAATGAAACTCTTTTAATATGTTAAGCAAAGTTTTTCTGNTGGGCTTTTTGTGCTTGGAGAGTAGCCTTCGAACACCCTCACTTGGTATGAACATTCATTAATCATTATATTAATGGAATACGCTGATAAGTTTTTGTGCACTCCTGGGCACCCAGGACAGGATGGCGACACATTATTAAAGTTTTCAAATAGAAGATTAATTCTTACAACATATCTGAGTCAAGTAACTGAGAGTGAGAGTAAAAATATTTGACACACAAATGTATAGATTGATGTAATCTATGAATAGTAGACCAGATGATATTCGGGTGCCCCTCAGCCTTTTCTTTTTTTCTTAACACACAAACAACTGTAGAACTTGGATACAAATGAACTGACATTGAAGATCAATGACGTTTTTAGAGTATCTGATAGCTGTTTCTATATTCCATAAAATTACCTGGGGTAAAACGAGTGGAGATAATAGGTGTTTTGTAAAAAAAAAAAAAAATAGACATATCTTTTCATAAAATGTACACAAATGGATCAGTAGTCGGTGCGGCTGATATTATGTTCGACTACATACAACTTTCTTCTAAAACATTGAGTTGGTAATATAAAACTGAATATCAGCAAAATATAATTTGTAAAAGAAACCGTTGATGACAACAATTTGAAAATTCAAATAATAAAAAACTCATAGGTATGAGTAGATTATTATGGCATGAGATTTTGATTTTTACAAGTGTAATAAAAACACATATAAATTAAATTGATATTTATTTCTTACCTGATTATTTTAAGAGATTTACAAAATAATTAATATGATCCAAAATTTTAATAAATCCATCAAAAGAGTAATCCAAATCAGGAAACACAAAACAAAAAACACTTTAATTAACAAATTATTATTGAATTTTAATTATTCCTTAGAACAATTATAATGAATACCGCTAATTAAGCAATTGAAAGACATTTATAAATTAATTAAAGTTGAAAAAGTTTAAATTTACACCGGTTAGAAATGATGATGGCTGACTAATTCATTTGATCGCAAAAGATTATCAAATAATACTAACCACACATAATAAATTATATAATGTACGAAAATATAAAATTATTAATATTAAATGAAACAATTCAGTTAATTTTTAGTTAAATAATATTATAAACAAAATTAAACGAATAAATTCAAATTAAATAAGCAATTACGAAAAATTCATCGCAAACATCACGACCGGCATTCTAATAAAAACTGAAACGTTTAAATTTTACAGAGCGGGAAGTTTTACAGTTTCACAAATTGAACGTTTGGAGCAGCACTTGTCAAAAATGTTGACAATATTTTAAATGATCATATATTATTCGAGTCGCAAAACCATCAATTTCCATTAATCACAGATATCAATTAATAATATTGTTAAAATTACTATTCGTGAGGTGTCGTAACAAAAGGACAATATATGGTAGTGCTGTGGAGTAAAATTATACCGATCCCATCTATGTCCTTCTCTATCTAAGATATTATCAACATCTAGTCCGCCGTCCTCAGAGAAGCATAATATGCTACCCAACCCTTTCACCACCGTCACTTTCCGTAACGGATACGGAAAGAAGAGTATGTACAAGAGTGAGATATTTGAGAGGTTACGTTTCGAAATTTAAAAATTGTGAAACGCCCATAAGAGTGTATGGTACACCGTAGAATATTTTGACTTCTTATCCAATAAATGAAATGCTACAAGTGCCTAAGAAGTAACATTTAGTCAAATAATGTTTATTCTTGTTTAATTTAACTAAGTATTAGATGATAATAGACTGATAAACTAATTTGAGCACCAACAGTGGTTATCAAATCCGGCTTGCTAAATAAAATGTCATGCCAATTTTCACTTGCGGACTCTCCATGACAAAGTTCGCGATTAGATTCATCTGTGAAAATGTGAGTTATAGCCACAGATTGTTTCAAAACCAGTGTAAAAAGAGGCGAGCGCAACTCGGAGCAGGAATTAGGTGGCCTAAAAACTTACAAGCAAGGCAGGCAGGCATTGCTGTAAAATATTTTTCTAATATATCCTCCTTGATTGGGAGACAAGAGATAAGAATTTTTACATCCATGCATCGCTTGGAATTTAAAAAGTTTGATAAGAAGCTGTATTTAAAACCAGCTCAAGAATTGAATTCTGTAATTTTCACAGATTTTTCTAAATTATATTTTTCTTTGAGTTATATATCTTGGGTTGAGTTCATATTTATCTCAGTTATTTATTCTCTGATTATTTGAGATTTGTTAATCTCATATACTCAAGTATTGACTTTTACTGACCACTTATCAAATGGGGACCTCTGATAACAATTCAATAATTATTAACTATGATTCATAATAGTTGAGTGATTATTTGATTGCTCGTGTTTGTAAATCGAACACTTTGCCAAAATGACGTACAGTCCTGCTACGTTTGAGCCGGTAAGTTTTTTAGACACTTTTAACAGAAACCAAATATGTACAAATATATTTATGGTTAAAATGCAATTATTTTTGTACTGTGTACACCCAAAACCAAGTTGATCTACCCATATCTGTAAAAACAGAGACCGTTTCTTTTTCTTTCTAGATCTAGCCAATATTAAAGGTGAATTATTTATTGATGGATAGGGCTATTATGTTGATTCATCCACTCATCCACACGTGGCGCACCCTCACACCACGTGGACCTACACTTGTAAAAACCAAAACCGTCTTTTTCTTTCTAGATCTAGCCAATGTTAAAGTTGAATTATTTATGGCTGGATAGGGACTATAGGGTATTATGTTGATTTATCCACACGTGGCGCACCCTCACACCACGTGGACCTACAATTGTAAAAACAAAAACCGTCTTTTTCTTTCTAGATCCAGCCAACATTAAAGTTGAGTTATTTCAATCTAACTGGACTGGCTGAACCTATTCGAATGTTAATGGTTTTTATGAATTGGAATTTTACTGATCACAGAATTCAGTATGACGAATGGCTCGATGTCAAAAAGGGTNACCACGTTGACCTACACTTGTAAAAACAAAAACCATCTTTTTCTTTCTAGATCCAGCCAACATTAAAGTTGAGTTATTTCAATCTAACTGGACTGGCTGAACCTATTCGAATGTTAATGGTTTTTATGAATTGGAATTTTACTGATCACAGAATTCAGTATGACGAATGGCTCGATGTCAAAAAGGGTAAGCTGTGGTAAGCTACAATCATGTTTTAGGGGTAAGCGTTGTGTACATAACCTGTGTCCACACATGAGGGGACATTTGTGAGTAAATATTGTCAATATGTGTTAAGGAGCATTCACACTACACAGTGAAAGTGCTCTCCGACGCCGTACCGTGATCTTACAACAAAAATATCTCCACTGTCTGAGCACGGAGAACGGGTGTCATTAAAATCACTGTGAGACCACGGTCACTGACACTTTCACTGTGTAGTGTGGATGCCCCTTTAACTATCGGGGGGGGGGGGGGTNGGGGGGGGGGGGGGGGGGGGGGTTAAAATACACTTACTGAACAAAGGTTTGAGATGATCTAATATACTGCGGTACTTGTTTCGATGTTTTAATTGAATATCTATTTCCGGTTAAAAAAGAGACACCTCATACAGAGGACGGTACACAGGAAGGTATCATACGATGATGATATACACACACCAAATAAAGAGGTTATACAAAGGCTGTAATCTTACCTTGACTCAATGAAAAAGGACAACGTTTGGAGATCCAGATTATATTGGGGTAAAGGGACTTTTCAGTCTCATCCTCGCATTATAAATAACATATAGTTTAACAAACACACACACAAAATATCCAAGGGATTACACTATATGAACAAAAAATATGAAAAAATACGTTAAATATTAAAAAAAAATATATTGGAGTAAAGTATTATTCAGTCCGATAGCCTCCGATAGGACACGATACTTTTCCAACCAATCAGAGTTGATCAATTTCTCCACCGTACCGACATAATGTTTATCGTTGCCACCGATACTTTTTATCGAGTTGGGTCCTGGATAGGGGGACTTTAAAAGAATACTTTAAGGCACTCAAGTCTATGCCAGTCGTAAAAGGCAACTAAAGGAAGGGTCGGAGACGATTAATCAACACTCTATTTGTTTAGCTAGAACGGTAAGAGATATCGAAATTTGATAGGTTCCATAAAAAAACCTTAGACCAAGACCCCAGAAATAATATCAAAATTCAAAACTGTCCAACCGTTTTCGAGTTACGGACGATTTTCGTATGGGGATCACTAATTGTTTATGTAAAACGGGAGTGATATCAAAAATTTATGGGAAGAGACCGCTCCCCTAAAAAAAAACAGAATGAACCCCAGAAATATTATCAGCAATAAAAAATGTGGAGCCGTTTATGAACGATTTTTGTATGGAATAATGTTAGCACGGGAGCGGCCATGATTCTAATGCGCCAAACGAAATAGGCGCATAATTCTGGACATCAGATAAATTATCAGAACTTTGTTAAATCGTTTTCAAGATATAGCTAATTTTTCGATCAAATTCTAAAAATTTTAACCGTGGCGAAGCACGGGGCCCAACTGCTAGTTAAGAATAAAAGTATTGGATCAATTAAAGTCATAAATATTAGATAACTTCAAAATTAGTCGTTGAACATAATGCATTAACATAGATAGATAATAATGGAGAGAGGATGGGACCTTCATACCAATTTTCATCAAAAAGGGGCGGGGGTTTACAACCTCCCCCCCATTGTGTGCGCCACTGAATCGGACGTATTTTCTAAACGTTGATTAATTAACTGCTAATGCTCAACTTCACATCTTTATTAATGGTTCTTTCTCAAAACGAACTTTTTGGTGTATACCACCATTTTGTTATATTTTTTTTTCAACTGGTACAACCATCGCCTTTTTCTAAATAGATTTTATATTAACCTGGACACGGAAAGTAAGTCACTCTTCAATAATATATTAAAGCATTACAAATCCCTCTATTATATATATAAAAAAATTGTTTCTTGACATTTATTATTGTGAGGGGGGCCCCACTGGAGATCGCGAAGCGATCGGAAGATAAGGTGGGGGTTGGTGAGCGAAGCCGCCTAGTACTTCTATATAATTATTGTATGTAACTCCAATTGTCGAAATAATACTACCGTTTCGTAGGAAATCAATTTCAAAGTTCAACTTAAAGTAGTCGCTCATTGGAGGGGTGAGGGGGCTTTTGAAGGTGCCCCTGAATTTTAAAATACCTAAAAAAAAGACCTTAAGTTATGCCGTAATCAAAATTAAAAGTTTCTAGATTAAGCCGTTCAAAAGTTAACGGACACTGTAGAACGTGCGAGGGTGGTTCCAAAGTTCGTGGCCTGACCAACAAAGTGTTACACGAGGGGTTCCCAAATTTTTTGATACCGCGCCCCCTTTTCTTGAAATAAAAGCTTCCCAAGCCCCCCTCCACTTTACATTAAAAATTATGAATGGGTATTGGTGTCTCATTCAAATTGCTGAATGCTATCTCATTCAAAACGCAAATGTTTTACTGGAAGCTATCTCACTTAAAACGATAATGTGTTGCTGAATGCTCTCTAATTCAAAACGCTAATGTGTTGCTAAATGCTATTCAAATATTCTGAATCATGTTCAATACAATTGTCTTTGTAAAACAATTGTGTACATATATTTTAACTAAATGATAATAATTCAACTGGTCTCGCGCCCCCTTGGCTTGCCTTCACGCCCCCCCACCCAGTTTGGGAACCTCTGTGTTACACTGTCTAATGATAATACGAGGTAAAATTATCCAAACATTCTATCGAAATTACAAAATTTTGACAGGTCATCTTGCTTGTATAGGTTTCGAGTGCATTTTTACGATGTGTTCAGCTCCTCCATGAGAACACCCCTGTCCACGCCGCCGTCATTGCAATAGCTGCTGTGCGTGAGTTTGGCTTTACTGAGTAAGTTCACCCTCTTGTAGTCCAGACCTGGCCCTCAGCGACTATTATTAATTTTCAAAACTGTAATCTGAGATGTGTGACAATAAAGATGCTAAATCATTTTTCACCAGTATAGAGATGTTACCCAAAGATGTAAATAATGTATTGAAGTCAAGAGAGATTATGTTGAAAACTAAGACACAGTGGGGTTCTATTTCTCTTCTCCATCTTGGTTAGGCCACACAATCTTTTGGAACCGCCCCCACATGGTTTATAGGAAGGTACTTTTTGTTACACCCTGTATCCAGGTTAGGTTTGACTGAAAAACAAAATTAAACCAATTTTTTTTTCATTTTATTTAAGACTATCCATTTGGGAAAGTACCAGCGTTAGAAATGAACGGCAAAGTTTATCATCAATCAAGAGCAATTGGACGATATTTGGCTAAGAAAGCTAAACTTTATGGCATATGGGGACCAGAGACAGATATCAAAATCGATATGATAGTTGATACGATAGAGGATATGCGCCAAGGTAACTCATACGGAAATACTAAGAGAATGGATATTCACGTCAAAGCACTTTTACGTTGCTCTTAAACACAGGGCCGGATTAAACTTCCGCGGGGCCCGTAGCCTTTCACAGAGCGGGGCTCCCTCCACGTGTAAAAGCACAATGACCTGAACCAGCCATTGTGGATAGACCAATGGTGACCGGTTAAAACAAATAAATGCTATTTCTTTGTGTTATTATGTCACAACTTTGGTGCTAACTGCTGCATTTTAGAATTTTCCAATCTCAATATCCAATTACTTTGATTTTTTCTATTTTACCAAAAAGGCTGACACCGGGTGGCAATTCACATTTATGTCCATAGCTACTACTCATTGTCCTCACGAGGCTGAATGGGTTCCGAAAACATCCAAATAACAGTGACAAATACCCCTGCTAGGATTTGAACCTGGGTCTCCGGAGTGAAAGACTAGTACAGTGATCACTGAACCACGAGAGCTGTTTAAAAAAATAAGAACACAATATTTACACACTTCATTTCTTTTTACAGCTGTCACTCAATGGTACTATGAAAAAGATAGTGATCTTCGGAAAAAGAAATTCAGTCCAATGTTATTGGACACAGTACCATACTATTTGGGTATATTTACATATTTCATTTCTTTTTACAGCTGTTACTCAATGGTACTATGAAAAAGATAGTGATCTTCGGAAAAAGAAATTCAGTCCAATGTTATTGGACACAGTACCATACTATTTGGGGAAACTGAACAAAATGGCGCGCGAAAATGAAGGATATCTAGTTTTACATAAACAGGTTTGTGTATAATTAGGGTGACCCGAAATTTTTGGGGCCGCTTTAATTTTTTTTTGGGGGGGGGGAGGGGTGGTGCGGAGGGAAATTTATATGGGGCCCATTATTTATTTATTAGTGGTAATGAAGTAGCGCTTTTAACTTTTAACCTGGGTAGCCGGTGTGATTTCCGTCCGGAGCTGATTTTTGTCAAACGGTAGCATTTATTTTAAAAAAATAAAGTTTCACCAAAAAGCGGGACATTTCAGCGTCCCGAAGCCATTGCTGGGTTTAGCGGGACCAGAGTCTCCAGAGCGGGACTGTCCCGCCGAAAGCGGGACGTATGGTCACCCTATGTTTAATTGACCGACTAATTCAAAAACAAACCTAGAATACAGATCTGGGTCGGAATTCCAACAGAAGTTACTGTAAAAAATGTCATTACTTTTTCAACCGAAAGTCTAAAGCATTCCTCGGAAACTTACTTAAGTGGAGGGCGCCTGTTTTTTTTTACACCGGTTACCGAAGGCGTACTTTCTTCCAATCCATTTATGACTTGCTAACTTTCTCTAGGGAAAAGTAAATCATACTTGAGATTGTGGGAAGTTACTTGAGGGTGACATCCTCACGGGCCGAGTCCACCTGAGCTGATGGTGTAAAATAACAAGCAACTCTGTAATATTATTATGTTTGTAACTATTGCATTACTAGCGTTATTTGATTAAAGTGATTGTCATGGTTCTGCGGGCCCATGTCAATTATCGGCTTCCAAGAACAGATGTATGATGACAATTAAAAACTTTAGCAGTAGATTACAACTTATCTACATCTGGCTACCATCGGACACGATGATGCCACTATTGAATGAATGAAATTTGGTTAACCATGGATTCAGGAAGTCAAACCAAGAGTCTTTCTTGTAAATGCCTACTTATCTAGATATGGAACAAAAAATTAAAATCACGGATACTGCAGTTTTCTGCTCCATATATTTTAAGGAGACATTTAAGTATGAAACCTTATTTTGTCCTACTGAACCGATGTAAAAAAAAAAAAAAAAAAAAAAAAAAAAAAAAAAAAAAAAAAAAAAAANAAAAAAAAAAAAAAAAAAAAAAAAAACTAGTAGAAGCGACTGCTAGCTCATGCTACTACGAGCGATCATACGCTACAAGGGGACAAATAGAGTTTTCAAGTGACTATTAGCTCACGCTACTATGTTTAATCACACGCTACAAGAAGACAAATAGGGTTTCGAAGCAACTACTAGCTAACGCTACTACGAGCGATCACACGCTACAAGGAGACAAATAGAATTTTCAAGTGACTATTAGCTCACGCTACTATGTGTAATCACACGCTACAAGGAGACAAATAGAGTTTTGAAGCAACTACTAGCTAACGCTACTACGAGCGATCACACGCTACAAGGAGACAAATAGAGTTTTCAAGTGACTATTAGCTCACGCTACTATGTGTAATCACACGCTACAAGGAGACAAATAGAGTTTTGAAGCAACTACTAGCTAACGCTACTACGAGTGATCACACGCTACAAGGAGACAAATAGAGTTTTCAAGTGACTATTAGCTCACGCTACTATGTGTAATCACACGCTACAAGGAGACAAATAGGGTTTTGAAGCGACTACTAGCTCACGCTACTACGAGCGATTATACGCTACAAGGCGACAAATAGAATTTTTCGCTTGAATATTCTTGTAGTAGCGTGTATGCAGTCGCCTCCAAAGGACAAAAAAAATTGACAATTACTCTGGCTACGTAATACCTTTTCTGATGAGCCGCCGCGCTGGTTCTCATCCGCACAATAATATGCCTTAATGTAGCTATGGCCGTAGCCAGGGTGCCTGGGTAAAACAGTCTGATCACAATTTTTGTATCATTACTGAAAAAAATGGGTATCATTCGCTTAATTAATTAGAAATTATCGATTTCAGAATTTGGACCCCGTACTGACAAATAATCTGACCAAGGCCTTTCTCAGAGCCCCGTTTATATTAAGCTTTGCCTGTTGTTTAAATTCCAATCGTCATTGAAATGGTCTTCAAATTTATATTCAATTTTTTTTCCCCCATCTTTTGCAGATGACTTGGGCAGACATTTATTTTACGGCCATATTTGATTACATTCAAGAACTCTTAAAAACAGATATTACTGCCAGAATTCGTGATCTAATGCAAGTACCAAAAAATGTCCTAGCGATTCCAAAATTGAGAAAATATTGGCAAGAACGGCCTAAAAGTCATTTACGATACTGACTCCGAATCAAGCATGAGCTCATCAAGAAAACTTATTACAGATTCTACATTTATATTTCATATTACCAACTAGCTGTTTCGCCCGTGTTTCGCTACGATTCTTATATTGATATTTTTGTTTTTCTAGGAGAATGGAATATGGTGGGTGGTATGGGTTTGCGTCCACCCTGTATATTGCAACCTTTAAAAAAGACAAGATTTAAACGTTCCTCCAGGGGCCTTAGAGGCATGGCGGTTCTGACTTTTTTTTGCCCGTTTCTGGTTTAGAACTCATAACTCTGGAATGGCTAGTCATATCTTTGCAGAGAATGTCCTAAAATAAGGATTAAACGGCCACATAAAAATTTCTCGCTTTGGGTTGATATGTTGTCGCGACAAAATTTAGGATATCCGACCGTGACTTTCCAATTTTGGTGAAGAAATTAGAAATTTGGCCGTAACTTGATAAATTCCCATAAATTTGTCGTTATCTGCTACCGTTTGGGCTGTGGAATTGTGACAGACAATATCTACCACATAGGTACACATAAATTTGTGTTTTATATATTAATTAATTCATCAGTTTATTGAATAAATATTTTAAATTAGTAAAATTCACATAATATGCGTTATTTTTTTAAATGTTTTTTATTTTCAGAGTTGGAGACAACACAGTAGACCCTATCCGGTCCAAACTACCATTATACATTCGGGCACTCAAAATTATTCGGTTCGCCCCGTCCACTCCAATCAGAAATACACCAACACATCCACATTCTATTGACATGACTGTTCCAGATTACCCTATACGGTCCAAACTACCATTATACATCCGGGCACTCAAAATTATTCGGTTCGCCCCGTCCATTCCAATCAGAAATACACCAACACATCCACATTCTATTGACATGACTGTTCCAGATTACCCTATACGGTCCAAACTACCATTATACATCCGGGCACTCAAAATTATTTGGTTCTCCCAGTCCACTCCAATCAGAAATACACCAACACATCCACATTCTACTGACATGACTGTTCCACATTACCCTATTCGGTCCAAACTACCATTATACATCCGGGCACTCAAAATTATTCGGTTCTCCCCGTCCACTCCAATCAGAAATACACCAACACATCCACATTCTATTGACATGACTGTTCCAGATT
The DNA here is from genome assembly GCA_012654025.1 of Pachypsylla venusta. Taxonomy (NCBI): domain Eukaryota; kingdom Metazoa; phylum Arthropoda; class Insecta; order Hemiptera; family Aphalaridae; genus Pachypsylla; species Pachypsylla venusta. Next base: position 29,581,557 of record CM022879.1, on the reverse strand, counting down.
ACCCTATCCGGTTCAAACTACCATTATACATCCGGGCACTCAAAATTATTTGGTTCTCCCAGTCCACTCCAATCAGAAATACCACCAACACATCCACATTGTATTGACATGACTGTTCCAGATTACCCTATCCGGTTCAAGCTGCCTTTATTGTTTATTAATGGCACTCAACATTATTCGACAAAAGATATATGCAGATATTTGGGTAGAAAATGTGAGGTTACTAATTTGATGGGAGACACAGATGAGCAATCAATGGAGATAGACATGTTGGCGGACAACTTGGACGAAATGAGAATTGGTAATTATTCGGTCAAAATTAATGGAGTTGTTAACATTTAGGACGACTTTCACGCTGTTTTCGGCCCAAAGATGTCACATCCCCGATAGGATCCCTCTAGAATTATATTATGTACTAGGTCACATCCCCGGCAGGATCACTCCAGAATTATATTATGTACTAGGTCACATCCCCGGCAGGATCACTCCAGAATTATATTATGTACTAGGTCACATCCCCGGCAGGATCACTGCAGAATTATATTATGTACTAGGTCACATCCCCGGCAGGATCACTCCAGAATTATATTATGTACTAGGTCACATCCCCGGCAGGATCACTGCAGAATATTCTATTATGTTCTAGGTCACAGCCCGGGAGGATTACTCCAGAATAATATATTAAGTTCTAGGTCAAAATCCCGTCAGGATCACTCCAGAATATCTTATATATAAAATTCTCTTGTCACGGTGTTTGTTACCATACTCCACCAAAACGGCTTAACCGATTTTAATGAAATTTTGTATGTTCATTCGGTAGGTTTGCGAATAGGTTTTTATCTATAATTTAATAGAAATGAACACCAAGTTTTGTTGGGTAGGTAATTTTGGATTCGATCACTTTAAGTGCACAAGCATTTTTTTTTAATTATTCGAGGGGGGGGGAGTGGTCCGGACCCGGACCCCCCCTTGTGTGCGCCACTGGGTTGATGAGAAGTAAGCAGACCTGCATGAACTACTTGAGAATAGAAGATTCGGTCAACTGGTTCTTTCCCCCTGACTGGGATGTGGGAAACTATGTCTCCGGGCATCCAGTAATCATGTTGACAGGTGCTCAGAAGGACTCCACTGTTCTGTGAATGAAACATAAAAGATACCTAATTATTCATTAAAAATATGCCTCTAAGACCGAGTGCGTAGCAGACTCGATTTGCAACACTTTCTGCTTGTTTTTGAGAACAAAGTTCATTTTGGTTCCCACTAGCCACAACAAAAAAGAAAAACATATACTTTCCCTTGACTTCGGACTGAACGGGCCATTGTCATGGAGGAACTGAATACTCGGAAGCTAAACAAATATGACTTTTCAGCAATAAACTAATCAAAATATTTGGATAATTTTAGCTCTTATTATTGAAGGACATGAGATCCTATGTTGGTCGCGACACGAACTTTTGAAACAACTCTAGTACATATAATTCAATTATTTGTTTCTCCTGCGAATTTCCCATATCTATAACTATAAATCCTACTAACAATTTTTCTTTTCCTCAGAGATAAATAAGTGGAACTATTTGGAGGATATTGAAGAGAGAAAAGAGCAAGACTATCGAATATTGGGAGAACTGTTACCCCAACATTTGTCCCATTACGAGGAACTGTGCAAACAACATGATGGATATCTGGTCCGCAAAGACAGGGTAAGTTTTTTTTTTGCTTAACGTCTCTTTAACATCTATTGGTCACTCAAGACGGGGTTTTTACCCTTCATTCGCTGGAAACTTACAAACCTGGGAATAGCGTTGGGTTGGGAATAGCGAGCATCATGAGGCTGCGAACCTATGTGATCAAATACTAGGTAAAATTTCGCTGGACGTTACTTAATTTCAGTGTTCCTATGGGAACTAATGTATTGAACGTAGACGATGGCTTAGAGTAAGTTTAAAATATCATTGGGCACTGACAACACATATCTGGGCGTACTGCTCAAACACCGTTCGATTACCCCGGGATTCACTGTACAATACTGTTTTTTTTTTTTTTTTTTTTTTTTTTTTTTTTTTTTTTTNTTTTTAAGTTCTCTTTACCATCTATTAGTCATTCGAGACGGGGTTTTTTACCCTTCATTCGCTGGAAACTTACAAATCAGCTACCCACATTGATCTTACCTAGCCTAGGTGGGGGAGGGACAGTCACCAAAACAAGGCCATCAATACTTTGTAAGGATTTTCTAGCGTTTTTTGGGGTGCGCCAAAAACTTATCCGCAACCCCCTATGTCAATCAAAGTCTGGTACTATTCTCACGCACATCATCAAGTTAACAGTTATTTGAATAATTGGTTTGTCACACTATTCCATATTAGACCGTTGTCTAAAGAAATCAATTTCCTGTTGCCTTCCCTATTTTCTCCAGTACTAAAACACCCCGCATAATCTCTTGTTATGCAATATGTGTTATATTGTGTTATTATCGGGACGTAGTTTATCACATAGTTTTACACCATCCGCTCAGGTGGACTCGGGCCGTTAGGATGTTAGTCCCCAATATCCTTATGTGTTGTTACATTCTGTATTCGCCTTTTGTGAGAGAGCCGACAAAATATCTCCTGTATTCTATAACACATACACTTAGCGTACGCACATTTTAAAATAGAAAAGAAAATGTCAATATTTGGTATGTACCGCACCTCAAATATAATATCTATTTTCTAACCTTTGTACCTCCCTGCCAATTCCTGCTACCACCTATTAAATTTGAATTGATTCAGTATCACCTGATATCGGCCAGTTTGGAGAAGAGATGTTTTAAATTATAACTGTTCCTTTCAAACTTGTTTTTGTTTCAGCCAACATGGGCAGACTTTTATTTTGCAGGAGTGTTAGATTACTTGAAGGGTCCGTATCATCTCCATGCACATTATCTCAATAAATATCCTTATCTAAACAAACTGATTAGCAATATACATAGTCTGCCCCGAGTCAAGGAATGGGTCCAGAATAGACCCACAAATAATTGGGATTGGCAATATATGTATTTCTATAAAATCGGATGATTCATCTGTCTGCCTCGAGTCAAGGAATGGATCCACAATAGACTCACAAATAATTGGGATTGGCAATATATGTATTTCTATAAAATCGGATGATTCATCTGTCTGTCTCGAGTCAAGAGATGGGTCCACAATAGACTCACAAATAATTGGGATTAGCAATATATGTAATTCTATAAAATCGGATGATTCATCTGTCTGCCTCGAGTCGAGAGATGGGTCCAGACTAGACCCACAAATAATTGGGATTGGCAATACATGTATTTCTATAAAATCAGATGATCCATCTGTGTGTCCCGAGTCAAGGAATGTTTGTATGTTTGTTCTAGCGTCCAGAACAAACATTTGCTACAGTGCTGTAATGTACTAAGTGGAAATCCAAACGGCCAAGTTTTTTATAAGCATCAATGTTAATGTTCAAGATATTCCAAACTTACAATTCCTAGAGTAGAGCATCTTTGCAACAATCATCTGGAGTTGTGGAGTTATCAAGATCCTCAAGAAGTGTTCATCGGTGTTACTTGGGAACTCGCTTGGGAATTAGTGTCAGATCTCAGTTCATAAATCTGAATAAAAAACAAAATATTTACTTTATTATTTTTAATAATTGTTTGTATCGAATGCCGGAAATTAGACCATCAGGCAATTTTCCCTCTAGCGTCCCAATACTCCCAATATTTTGCTACCATATTATCGTTATGTCTGAGGTGTGGACATACTGACAAATGTTCTGCATTCATGTTTTCGTTTTGAATACAAATGGGAGAATCTACGCAACCTCTTCGATGGAGATGCTGGGCAAGAAATTCATGTCCTATCAGAATTCTCAGGTTCGCTACTGCGGCCTTTCTGAGAAATTCTGGAATTATTTCGGGATTTTTTTTCATCATATCTTTAATTAAGTTGATTAAATTGGGATACTATGTCAAGTAAAACCATAATGAAGGTTGAAAATTACTATATCTCCACTTGATTAAAATATATTAAAAATAAGGATTTCTAATTAATTTTGTATCGACTACAATAAATTGATGAGTCACGAGCGCTTTCGTCTGTTACGACATCTTCAAAATTAATTAGAAATCCTTATATTTCAAAATGACTACAAACATCCTCAATAATATTTCTTATTTAATATTAAAAATGTTAAAGAGCTAACTAGTTTCGTCCTCTCCTGAGAACATCATCGGAGCTAGTGCCAGAGAAATCACTCTGACACTTTTTTTCTACATTCCTTAATTTTTCATCTAGTTTTTTATATATTTGGTCTCCTCTTAATTTTGGCGTTTAGCGGATTGTAGCGGGACATTTTTACCAGGAGATGCTATGATTTCTGAAATTTTCTTCGCATCTTCTGAGTCGTTTCCAAAAATACCAAAATTTGCTGGAATTCATTAGAGGGTAATGTGTTTATTAATTAATTTTAGTTATTTTATCATTTGTCTTACACGATTTATTTTCAATAATGAAACTTTGGAATTAACTACAAAAAAATACGCTCTCTCAAAATTTAATAATTGATGTTTTAAGGTTAATGAAAAAATTCAATGAAAAAAAAATGAACAATATAGAAAAAAAAAAAACCTCCATCGGCAGTTTGCATTAAGAAGCTCTTTCGCCACTCAGTGTTACCTGAGTTTAATCACACTTGGTATATTTGTCACATTTAGATCCCTAATGGGTCCTACATAAATTTAATTAAAAACAACCAATGTTTAGTGGCAATAATGTCATAAACGGGGGTGGAACGGTTTTTTTTTAATTCGATTTTTGGATTTTTGATGATTTTTAGGAGTAGTTGTGGGAAGCACCTTATTTAAACAATTAGGTCCTGGGCATAGCTTCCCCTGCAACCAACAGTAGCTTCTCAGTTGTCCTCACGAGGCTAAGAGTACCCCGTAACCACATAAACACAAAATCTAAATGATCGCTTTTGTAAATCCCAAAAATTCCAACCTCTTCGAAGATCGAACCCGGGTTTCCTGCGTGCAATTCCTTTAAAAAGATAGTGTATTTACCTGAATGTAAGCTTCTGTAAGAGTAATCATTTGAGGTAAGATATCCGTCACGTGCAAATCCTGCATTTCATACCATTTCCCAGTACCCTGAAATACAAATCCAATGTGTTTATAACAAATATGAACTGGGTTACTCAGGTCAAATAAAAAACAAGCCTATAGTAGGCTTTTATTTATTTAGCACATGACTGTTTACCATACATCGAAAAGAGCAAAAAAATACATAAATGGGACTCCCTGAATATGGTGAGTAGCTGAGATCAAAAGAAACATTTTTTACGAAATTTGTGAGTGAGCCGGACGAAGTATGGCCGGGTTACAGGGTGGAGAAGGTCATTATTGAACAACTTTCAACGTCGCGTCGCTTGGTGGGTTCTGTGTGACCAAGTAGATGGACACTAAATTCTAGTTTTTGATGGTGGTCATTTTAAACTTTTGAAAAACAAAAGCAAAAAGTGGGAAAACATGAAATTAAATGTGCTTTGACATGTGAAATTTGCTTCTTTTCTTAGATTTTTTGTGTAAAAAGATTTCGAAAAATCGAACACAAAATTTCTTTTCCATGTTAATAGTCCGATTACGATAGAATTTTAGTCTGATCGCCTTTTGATCGCCTGGTGAGTTAGTTCTTTAGCATTAACCAATGTACACCACCTGGAGGGGAACTAGTATTGTACCCCAACATAGTAGATAATATGTTTTGTCTTAATGTCTTTGATGACTTTGTTAGAAGGATTATTTTAATTATCGTCTCCTGACTTTTTCAAAAGATATACATATGCAGATAGACGAACGTATTATTATTGGATATTTCGATTTTAGTTTGTGAAACTCGCACTGAATTGCCGCGAATACCGATCCGTTCTGTCGAACAAAACTATCATGCGCAGACACTGATTCTTCACGTGTCCACAATTTAATTCTAGCGACTAAAAGAGAAATGTCAAGGGCTGCTGCTAGACCTTCCTCTTCCAACTTCCCGAGTACTATCTCTTTGAAAAACACTAGGTCCCGGATGACACCATGGACCCAGAATTACTTACGTAAAATACTATGCAGTATGACTCAAAATGTTTAGAGTCCCCAAATATGATCTCAAAAGTATAATAAAGTGTGAAATTGAAAATTAGCCCGGCCGTTTACACTGTACAGTCATTTTCGGTCTTTATAAATATCATTGAAAAAGGAGGTTTCAGGGTGGTGTCCCTAATTCACCTCAGTGAGTCAATATAATTACTAAGCACTCAATTCAAACTACAGTCGAATCTGGATAAACAGGAAATCAAGGAACATGCTGCTTATACAGGTTTTTTAAGCAGGAAAAAAGTTCCGGCTTAAACACATTTGCCTGCTTATAGAGGTCCACCAGAAATAACATTCCTGCCTACAAAGGCTTCAGACCGCGGCCTCGTGAGTCCAAAAGGCATTCCTGTTTACAGAGGCTTGATTTTCTTGTTTAAAAAGGTTTTTGTGTCAAAAATGAAGGGATCATTTTTTTCTAGTTGATCCGATTTTTTTCTAGTTGATCCAGGTTCGACTGTACTGCTGGTTGACACTAATACGTACTGCAATAACACAGCTACTCATTTGGAGGTAACTTGCCCCCCCCCCTACACTACGACAATACTATACGGTATATTGGACAATCACTTTCTAACGTACCTTGTGTAGGAGATGCATCCTATATGTGCCACTACTGGGTTCGCCATCATGGACTATGTTAGCTACCAAATCATAAGAGTGTGTAACGTACCTTGTGTAAGAGATGTACCCTATATGTGCCACTACTGGGTTCGCCATCATGGACTATGTTAGCTACCAAATCATAAGAAGTACTTTTGTATTTTGACTTTACTTCTGGCGTTAGAATGTCTCCAAAATCAATATTTTTCACAGGAAAATTTACAATGGTCGGATTTTTCTCAATAAAAAAGGTATTTTTCGTAAATCTTTTAACATAAAGAATTAAATATGGCGGAAGTTGAGTGATCTCAAAACGTTTCATAAAATTTTCTTTGTAAGTTTTATATTCTTTCTCATTTTCGTTGTTAAACTTCGTCAGTATTGTATAAAGGTTGACCTGGTGGGGACAGAGAAAAAAAAAATATCATTTCATCATCGCGTTTGATAATCACCAAACGCTAGCCATTTTCACGCATCAAGACGACCTGGAACGCATATGAGGATAGTTTGGGTAATCTTAATCCGCCATTGTAAAGGGTTTAAATAAAGTTGGCGAGTTTGTAGCGCTCAGATTTTCGTTACATCTTAGCGTCCATTGTCTCCTTAAGAGGAAGACCCACTTTTCTCGGATGGGTCCATGGGTTGATCGGTGGGATTCTCAGGCGAAAATGTGTTGAACATGTGGCCCAAGACTACAGTTAGGATTCTTGTTTAAATAAGGCTGATCGATATAATTTATTTGTGGGACACTTTTTTGAGCGTTTTGCATTTTTAAGCGTTCATCAAAGCGTTACAGTGATTTTTTTTCATCTCATATCCGGAGGTTGAGAGTACCCCGTTAACACAAGTAAGGCCTATTACCAAAATTGTTGGAGGCTAATAATCGACATGGGTTCTCAGAATCATGAAATTGAGCTCTGTGAAAGATTGATAGACAAACATTGTAGGTAGTTATAAGGTTCCGGCGTCCTAACGATGGTCGGTTCTACGCACCAGAATGACCTGGAACGCATACCATCACAGTTCCAACCAAGGGCCATCAAAACCTTTTCGGTAACCTCATATCAACCTATTTCTACCATTTTTCAAAATCCGAATGGGGAAACAGTTGATTTTAAAATATGCTGTTTCTTTGTGTTATTATGTCACAACTTTGGTGCTCACTGCAGCATTATGGGATTTTTCCAATATCAATCTTTATCCAATTCCTTTGAATTTTTCTATTTTACCTACAATGCTGGCACCGGATCGCTATACGCATTTATTTCCATAGCTACTCATTGTCCTCACGAGGCTGAGTGGGCCTCGAAAACATCCAAACCTCAGTGACAAATTTTTGCCCCCGCCAGGATTCGAACCTGGGTCTTCCGAGTGCAAGACTAGTGCAGTGACCACTGAGCCATGGGCGCTGGCTGAAACAGTTGATTTTAAGAGGAACACAGCTACAACAACATAAGTTTCCGTTTCAAATGAAAAATCGAACAAAAATAGAATTAATTCCATAATTTTTGGGGTAAAGTACTATTTACACTATCTCAAAAGCTTCCGACCGGACACAATAAAAGAAATCAGTGGGAACGATAAAAATTATGTCGGTAGGGTGGAGTCAAATAATCAACTCTGATTGGTTGAAAAAGTATGGTGTCAAATCGGAGGCTATCAGACTAGTGTATTTTTTACCTACCTGGGGGATCCTAGTTTACCTACCTGGGGAATAATATTTTCCATGATTTCATCTTTGAACAGAGGGGGTGGAGGTAAATCACAAGTCAGATACAAAAATGAACTTTCCGTGACCTTTTCAGCATATTCCTCTGTCAACAAAAGTTGCTTCCGTACTCTTTCTTCTAAATCCACGGGTGGTATCTTACGTTCCTTGACTTTCATCCAACCCAGAAATGTTTTGTAAACGATACTTGAATCTCTCTTTTTGGTACCATTCAAAGCTCGATGAAGAGTGTTCAAAAACCAAGATAGAAAATCAATTGGATCACCTGTGAAAAGAAGCCACAAGAACAGAAATGTAATTCTGTCCATCATTTGGGGGTAACTCTGTCTCCTGAAGACAATTAAGTACAAGAAATTAATATGATTAAAAAAACACTTGACTTTATGTTCTACAATTTTAATATATTATTCGATACGCGTATTTCGGACTTCACTCCATTATCAATGGGTGGAACCCTTAAAATATGACTGACTGTAACGGCCAGATTTGAGTACAAATGGGACCAACATACCCAACTTCATTCATTTAGGTTAATGGTAAGAGAAATCATTTTTTTTTTTTGGGGGGGGGGNGGGGGGGGGGGGGGGGGTTCTAGTCTTGGAGGACAATAATTGGCATGGATCCCGAGAGCCAAGTCAATCACTTCAGTATAATGACATCAGTAACAAAAATATTGCAGAGTTGCTTTCTGTATTATTTTACACCATCAGCTTATGGGGACTTGGCCCGTGAGGATGACATTCTCAAGCAACATCTCATAATCTCAAGTATGACCTATTTTCACAATGAAAGTTGGCCCTCAGGATCATTGGTTCTGTATACCGGGGCTACCCATGCCCTCGAGCACGGCAACGACGGCTCACTGTGTTTTTCTTCCGTTGAAGCTGTTCATCCCAGCCGTGCTGCTCCAGATGCTTCTTCAAAGAGCTGGTATGTGAATCCTTACTAACCCCTGAAGTATATGGTCGCTGTTCATTGTGTATTATGGATGCTCATGATGTGAATCATTTATTCATTTGTCCATCAAGCCCAACCAATCTGGAGCCGTCGGCGTTATGGACAGATCCTGTTGGAGTGCCCGCTTTTCTTGGCCTGGAGATGCAGTGAGAGTCGTGGAGAGCGTTAATTATTTACGGGAGCACTTTAATTTTAAAACATTAAATGCAATTTTTTTTTGTGAAATCTTCCCGTTAAGTTTAAAGTTCAAGTTTAACTTACTCTGTTCCGTAAACTGAAATTTCTTTCTGGACCAAAGAACGACAGCTTGGAGCATCTCATGAGGAGAAACATGGGCTTTGAAATTCCTAGGATTCCATAGTTTTCGCATAAGCTCACCAAATCTTTGTACCAGAAGAAATGCACTATCACCAGGGGGTCTTTTAACACGAGCGTAATTGATTTCACGAAGAAAATAATCACGTAAAGGCGTTACATGACAAAGAGCCTGGAACAGGAAAATCATGCTAATTAGAAGGGTATCCAAATTTTTCAGTAACCTCATATCAACTTGTTTTTACCAATTTTTAAAACATGAATAAAAAAATGTGAAGAACAGTTACTTTTAAGGAGAACACAGCTACAACAAGAGCTGTGTCACAATCTTTATTCTTGCTTGCAGTGTTGTGATGTCTTCACTACTTTTTTAGGGTTACCATTATTTTTTGTAAAAGTTGAAGCCCGTAAAGAACAGACTTTGTGAAATTTTCAACTTTTTTTGGCTTAACCGTTTCTGACCGACAGACAGACGGAGTTCTTAGGGTTCCGTTTTTATTCTTTGAACACAAAATCAGAGAATATGTTGAACACTCAGAACTCTTAAAGGAGCATCCCCACATTACACAGTGGAAGTATCAGTGACAGTGCTTTCACAGTGATTTTAATAACACCCGTCAGTGTTTTCCCCGTGCTCAACCAGTAATTTTTCATGTCAAATCACTGTGATGTAATGGTAGAAATAGGTTGATATGTTACTGAAAAGATTTTGATGGCCTTTGGCTGGAATTGTGATGGTATGCGTTCCAAGTCGTCCTGGTGCGTAGAACCGATCATCGTGAGGACGATAACGAACAAATAATTATTGGAAACAGCAATCTGTAAGAGTATTTTTTTTATGTAGGAATGATTTTTCAATTTTAATTTTCTTTTTAATTCATTCAATTAATTACAATCTGTGTGAATTATTGGTGTTGGGGGTTGTAAAATATAGGTTTTAATTGTGGACTGTATATTATGGATGGAAGAGAAAAGTTCCAACACCAACACAAAGTTCCTACCTTGATTGTCGTCGTCCAGGTCTTACCAGCAACACACAGAAGGTAGATAAAGGATACGTCGCCGGCAATAGGTTGACCACACAATTTCAGCAGGAACGCGCTGGTTCAAATTTAGAGTGTAGACCTCTCAAAATCGCCTGTTTCAAAAGATCACTTCAAATAGTGCGGAAGAGCGCAAAGCACTAAAATAACCCAGGGGGTTAATGAAAAGTGCGCAAAGAATTAATAGTTTATGCCCAAGAGGCTAATTTACACACGCGCAGGGCGCAAAAACAAAGTTTTCAAAAACTTAGGGTGCGCAGGGCGCAAAATTAATAAATAGACCCAAGTGGGCTATGAGAAACAGCGCAAGGGCGCAAAAAACACTAATTATGCCAAATGGGACACTATAAATGCGCAGGGCGCAATCACAATATTTTACACTTAGGAAGTGAAAATTAATGCACTGAGCACGACCGCTCTGTTATAGAATCAAATCAGTACTCAACTAGGGTTTGAAATGCTCTACCTATCTTGAACAAAATGCTAGCTTTGAAGCTAGCAAGTTTTAGATAGATAAAACAGGGTCTGACTATCACCTGTTCCATTGCAGGGATGGATATGAATTTTTTGTGATAGTCTGACTTACAAGAAAACCCAACACAATCTTCACAAAATACAAAGTCTCCAAAGACATTCATTTACTAACACAAAACATATTCAGGTTTTTTTTCGGTTTGGGTGCTTTAACCACTGTATTAGAACAGGGCGTTGACCCCGCGACCAAGTTTTCAGTTGTGAAAATCATACCATGTGAACATTGTACGCAAAGCCAAACTTACCTGAAGAATGACATTACAGTAGTCATTAGCCTTGATATTATTGAGTCCAACAATGCCGGGTAAATACAACGTCCCGTCGATAGCCCGTGACATTTTATCACTAATATCCAACTGTTTTATTTGGTCAGAGGTAAATGTAGGATTCAGAACATATTTAATATCGTCTAATGAGGAATCTGAAAAATACAAATTGAACATTACATAAAAATTGTAATTGTGAATGTATATTTCTTTGTGTTGTTATATCACAATTTATTATTTAACAAATTTATATTACAAATAAGAAATATTATTGAGGATGTTTGTAGTCATTTTGAAATGTAAGAATTTCTAATTAATTTTGTATCGACTACAAGTAAATAGATGAGTCACGAGCGCTTACTTCTGTTTCGACATTCACTAGAAGATATTCAGTTCACTAGAAGATGTCGTAACAGACGAAAGCGCTCGTGACTCATCAATTTACTTGTAGTCGATACAAAATTAATTAGAAATTCTTAAATTTATATTAGACATCCTATTGGTAACTTTAAAAAACACTACCGTTATTTATGACGAGGATTCACGTACTTTTTCACTTCCGACTAGAGTTTCATTTACTTCGTACACATTTTCAAGAAAACTGATTGTTTGATGTTGTTGTTATTTGAGTGTCCGTTGGTAATCTTTGGACTTAGACTTTGCTTTGATCTCCTCACAAGCCGAGTTGATGTCGTAAAATAACTCAGATTTTCTCAGGACTAGGGATTACGATCCCGGGATCCCAACCGAAAATGGCTGAAATTTTGATCCCGGGATTCGCCATTCAATCCCGGGATTTTCGGGATTGACAGTGATATAAGAAAAACAAACGAAAAACACATTTTTTTATTGAATTTGAAAATGAGGCCCCAATACATCAACCTTGAAAGTTACATGAAACATTTTATATCACAATTTGTTGGGCATCATAGCATTTCAAGTTATTTTATAACATTACTCCAAGTTCATCAAAAGAGGTAACATTATAAGGTAGTGTTAATATATTCTTACTGTCCGTATTCAGTTTTAGCAAAATAACCCTATTTCTACAATAATTCAATAAACGCTTGATTGGACAGACATCTATGGCAGACAGGGCCACCGATAAAAAATTCGGGCCCGGTACTAAAATGAACAAATTTTTAAGGGCCGCTCCCAAAAGCCCGGGGGGATTACCCCCATAACCCGTTTAGGTTACCTGTTTTTTTCATTGTGCAATACCAGTATGATCCATTGGCGATAAGATTTTCTTGTAGCCTGACAAGGGATATCACTTACCAACTATTTCATAATTATCAGGCAGGCAGTAAAATTTCAGAGTTTGCAAATTGAGGAACACGTGATGACTCTCTGCCACACTGTGTGTGTATGCGTGAGTATTGGTACCTCTACCTAGAAAAAATCAAAAAAAAATCTGAGTTATTTTACGACATCAGCTCGGCTTGTGAGGAGATCAAAGCAAAGTCCAAAGATTATTTTAAAAATATGTTTTATTGCGTTATGAAGATACATATAAAAGTATGTCCCTGCACATTACAATGTTAATTACAGAGGAAAAAAAGAATTACATGGAAAATACATAAGAAAGAAAAAAAATATATAAAGGACAAACATGAGAAAAAATACATTAGGGATACATGGAAAATACGAGGGGTGTTCAAAAAGTAAGTTTCCCTAGTCTGCCCTTTTGCCCCAGCGCCATCTAGCGAGCTGGGACCGAACATAGTCTTAGTTTAGGATATACCGATAAGAGCGGAACCGGTCTTAGCTGCTGATTTGGAGCTTCCTGTGAAAAACGTGTCCACTTGTGAGTTGCGTGCAGTTATTCGCTTTTTAACTGCTAAAGGGCTTAATGACAACGAAATTCACACTCTATTGAGCTCTATTTTTATGAGGTCTGGGGATTAAAGCCACGCCCTCCTGTTTACCAGGCGAGCGCTTAACCACTGAACTACCGAGTAGTTCAGTGGTTAAGCTCTACTTTAACTAATAATAGAATGTCAGAACTTCTTTGGTAGCAGATACCTCACCTTAATAAATTGAGATTAACGTGCAGATACCCTAAGGAAAAGTGCTTACTGGATTTCCAATATATCGCCATTTCGTTTGTATTTTAACTAATGATGTACTCTGTGGTTGGTAAGTGTCTACAATACACTCAAATTTATTTAAGAACTTAAGTGGTCTTCTTTTTGTCTATATCCGTTACCGGACGTTGGCTATCATATAGGCTATTTCCTCTCTATCTGTTGTAATGTCAAAAAGTTCCTCGTTTGATTTGTTGTACCATTTTCTCAGATTCTGCAGCCAGGATGTCTTTTTTTCTGCCTCTTCCTCTTTGGCCCATTACTTTTCCTTTTAAGGTGAGGTGCAGAATTTTATGGATTTCGGGCTATGTGTCCAAGATACTATAGTTTTCTTATACTAACTATGTTATCTAGTTCTTTGTTTTTATTACATATTTCTAGCACTCTTTGGTTACTAACTTTGTCAATGCAGCTGATTTAAGTGGTACTAAGTCAAAAATTACCTTGAAAGTATTTCCCACAGACAAGACAAGCATACACATTGATTCGAGATAAAGACACTGAGCAGAGCTTTTCAAAATCGAAATCTAGGAATTGTCTGTTGATGGTATCTAAATAGGGACACAGTCTGTTGACAATTGGGCCTTTAATTGTACCTGGAATGAAAAAAAAAAAAAAAAAANAAAAAAAAAAAAAAAAAAAAAAAAAAAAAAATACGATAAAGTGATTGATAGCACGTGTGAGCCATGTAATCCGGTATGATTTACTGAGAGAGGGAAAAATTGAAAGTGTAAAGTTAGTTTACCTTACGCTGATTTAATTTTTTTTTTTTTGTAATCTAAAGGTAGCATTCCGTTCCTTCCGACCGCGACACCTCTGCTTTCTATGTATTTAAATGAAGGACAGATCGAAGCGGGCGACTGAGTCGCGCGACCCTGTCACTTCGAGAGCAGTACTGTCGCTCCAGTCAGACGACACATTCCTTGTTTACTTGTGTTTGTGGTTCGTAATTTTTAATATCTTTCTTATTAATTTCGGTAGAAAAGTGAAAATGTCATTTTGTTCTGATGAGCTTTTGAGCGCTAGTAATTAGCAATGTACCGTTCCCTTTAGGTTGAATGTCTTTTTCAATTAAACTAAGCACAAAATTAAATTGTTCTGAATTCAATATCTTCTGAATTTTTCTTCTTCCATACTTAGATGTTTTGTTATTAGTATTTGAAAACAGTCCTCTTCTGGTCTTGACGTGTAAATTCTGTCGATCTTCATTTCTTCGTCTGTTTTCCGGAAGAAAACAGGATATATTAAGAACGTCTTCGTCTTCCTCCTCCTCCAATAATCCCACTATGATTTTTTTTCTAGCCGCACTTAAAACGTCGGACATATACACTTTGCACTGTTCAAACGATCAAAACAAATTGTCGCGCGTATCGGTCGCTGGGAACGGAATGCTGCAAATAGGTCGCGGTCGCGAGGAACGGAATGCTACCTTAACCCAAAACTCACAAAAGGCCTAATTTTCTTAATTATCCTTAGTGGAAAAAGCCATGGTTAAACCTTACTCCAATATTTTTTATATTACAACCCTATTTCCGATATTGACCGTTTTCCAAAAGGTTTCATTCTCAACTCCACCAAAGAAATGAGATTTGATCTTCTTAATTTACGACGCGGATCAAGCTTAAAATGTGGATTTTTACTGAAATGATCATCTCGATGAGAATAGGATTTCTATATTAATATCGGTAACTGTATGGTCATTTCAGTAAGTGTAGAACTATCTTCTGAAAATAGAACTAGAGATATATTTTTGAATAAAAATTTAAAGCGGTCCCAGGTATCCAGGGTCTAACAACTTTTACCTGACTAAACCCTCTATTTCTGCCCCTAATCAAAACAAAAACAGTGTTGACTCTATAATGGTCTATTGTGAATTTCATATTATTATTTCAATCTGAATCGATATTGTCTTTTTAGTAAATATTATTATATAAAAAAATAGTTATACAGGAGTTTTACATGTATGCAAATCAGTGTTTTGTAAGTTGTTGTCATAAACTTACAACTACTGCCATTACTTTTCAGAGCTCTGTACTCTGAAAATCAGGACGAACATGCAAAAAACAGGACATGTAATGTCAAAGCCGGAAGTCTGATAAATACCCGCAAGATCAAATTATGCCAATTTTCAAAAAGTGTTTTCCCTGTTTTATACTTACGTCTTTTACTAGGGGAAGGTCCTTCATCTTCTTCGTCAGTTAAAATAGGATCTATATCAAAATTTTCTTCAACTTTCCTCTTTAAAGTTTTAGGTCTTTTTTGAAGTATACTACTATAAGATTCTTTTCTTTCCATTTCAGGACTTTTGAATACTTAAGTGAATCTACCAATTTAATAAACCAACAAAATACCGAGTGCTTTACTTTATTCTAAAATATTTTTTAGGATATTCACTAATCTCTTCGCAAATAATTTCCTCTTACACTAGTCTTTCTTGTTTCTTTGGATTAATTGGATTGCCGAACATTTTCAAAATTTCACCGCGATTTTAACATTTTTTTCTGAAAGAGCACACGCTCGAGAATATAGGGTCAGAAAAAAATCCCACATTTACTCCCAAAGATTGGAAGTAATTTTGAAGTTATACTTCTTTAGGCGCGGTATGAAAAAAATGATGAGATTGAAATTTCAAGATGCGCGCGCACCTGTAACAAAAAAAATATCACCGCATCAGTGTAACACAAAATTATTACCACATCAGTGTAACAAAAAATTAACACAGATGAAGTTAGTTATGAAAAAATGATGAAGATGGAGTAAGTTATGAAAAAATGATGAAAGTTAAATTTAAATGTTGCATTTTCTCATTCTATATCTATAGAACATCGTGGCTCAGTGGCAAGGCCTCTGTTTCATAGTTGGTAGGTTCTGAGTGCACTCCCGGGTGGGGTAGTATGTTTTTTTGAAATATTATTATTTTTTTTTAAAAAAAGAAGTAAGTATAACTTCTCACGCGCGTACATAAGTACACGTACCCATTTTATTTCAAGGTTTAAACGTGATTGAAGCGAGTACCGCATATCACAGAGAATCCTGGACAGGAAAAATCTCTTTTCAAAATCCCACCACTTTTAATCCCCTGATATCGTTAATATTTTTCACTTTTTAATCACTTTCAAAAAGTGTGCTCCTGCTCAAGCAAGATAAGATGGATCATCAAGGCATGGCCATAAAAACTTTTTCTAACCTGTCTATTTGGTTTAAAATATGTCAAAAAAGTTAACATGTAAACATAAAAAGTTAAAAACAAAACAAAAGAAAAGTTGTGACCGGAGGGATATTACAAATTGCAAGTCGCAAATGGGAAAGATCCCGCGTGTCTGAAAATCATTCGTTTCTTGTCCAGGATTCTCTGTGAATTGTCGCTTTCGATTGGAGCAGCTCGTATGACGTCATGCGCAGAACCAGACTGTTTCGTTGGCCAACATGAAGGGTCCTACACCGGGGAGATATGTTACGGCTGCGGCAACTTTTTCAAAAAAATATTTTTTCTTTTTAAACTCGCTTTATTATTGGCCGTCATTGGTCCATGTTTTACGGTTGTACATACGCGATAGAGGCATGGTCGTAAAGTCCTAATTCTAATTGGGTTAAAAGTTAAAATTAAAACTGTTAAAAGTGGTTAAATTTTTTTTTTTTTGGATTGCCGCAACATATCTCCCCGATGTCAGACCCCAACATGACAGATAAAAATCAGCTGATTTTGTATTCCATCTTTATCTTCAAATTTTGTTGTTATGATTTTGATAATTTCTGACGAATTTTGAGATTTTATTTTGTGCATTTTATTTATCATCATTTTTTTTTTTTTTGATTTTCAAGGAATCAAATAATATCCTACTTTTAAATTAATCTTTCAACACTTTTAATAATTTTAGTGGTTTATCCTTTCCATGGAATTTTATTTTATCTAAGCGTGTATTGTGTGATCAGTAATTAAATTAGAATAATCATGGACGTTGATAGTGACAATACGATTGATCAAAACCTTCTTTTACAATTTAATTGTATGGGTACTACAGATAGAGATGATTTAATTAAACAGTTAATAAAATTAACAAGTGGAACAGTAACTCAAAGTACTGCTTCGTTCTTTTTAGAAATGAACAATTGGTAAGAGACTGCATCAAACGAAAGATTACCTTTGTATGGACAGGACCTTGTTAATACATCTCACACTTGTATGGCAAATGTGTGTTTACCTATTTAATGGTTTTGTGTACCTACCTTTAATCTTTTTCCATGGCCGTATTTTTTTTTTTATCGCGATAACAGATCATTGCGACAAACCATTGTTAGAAATCATTATTATTGCGCAATACTCTTATAATACTTTAGAATTTTATGCCAACGGTATTTATAGAGTATCCACTACAGTTCGAATAACGAGAATTGGGACAGCGTAGTAGCAAATTTGTTTTATAATGTAGTCACCAAGGGGAGCAAACCAGCTTAAATCATTCCGGGCAGATGCTCATTAAATAATGAATTTTGTCATCGACCCGCGACCCCTTTGGGAACCGCTGTTTTACCAAATGATTCAAATCGATTTTTCTTTTAAATCCGCCATAAGTATTGCCATATACACGTCCAAAATATACGTCTGTAACTATGATAAGCAGAAATTATGTATCGTAGTTAGATAGTAGGTAGGATTCTGGTAGTACATTTGGTTTAGATTTTAGATTCATACTTTAACTTCGGACCTATCATTGTTCAGTAACCTAATTTTAATTTTTTTTTTCAACTTTTTTTTGCAGGAATCTACAAGCTGCAATTTGTTCGTATTATGATTATGAAGGCTCCCCCACAAATAACAGACTGCCGTCCATGTGTTTGGATAAAGATGAATTGAGCTTAGAAGAAATGACCTGGCCACCGAACTTTAGGTATTTATTATTTATCGTAACGAAGATAAAAAAAAATCTCATATAAAGGTCTTCACGAGCGATTGGTTATACGTACCAAGTCTACTCAGCATTTTTTTCCGACCCCCCACCCCCTGTTCTTTTCGACTATGATACCTTATTTCAACTGGGTTACTTCATATAGGACTACCTCTGTTAGATCTGACAGTGAATCGTATCTTTATTAAAAGTGATTTATTGTGATATAGACCCTAGGCCAGGAATTCCCAAACTTTTTGGTACCGCGCCCCCTTTTCTTGAAATGAAAGCCTCCCACGCCCCCTCCCCATTACATTAAAAGGTATGAATGGGTATGGGTGTTCTGAATGCTATCTCATTCAAATTTCTGAATTCTAATGAGTTGCCGAATGCTATCTCTTTTCAAAACGCGTATTGTTGAATGCTATCTCATTCAAATTTTCTAAAAATAATGTTCAATAAAATTATCTTTGTAAAAAAATTGAACATATATTTTAACTAAATGGTAATAATTCAACTGGTCTCGTGCCCTCCTTGGTTTGTCTTTACGCCCCCCCCCCCCAGTTTGGGAACCTCTGCCCTAGACTCTACCAATCTAGATCAAAATATATCATTCTGGGGTTGTTGTAGTAGTAGCAGCGTTTTAATCACATCTCATCTGTGGAAGATATGATTGTCCAATTGAAGTGACGAGATTCCTTAATCTGGCCACTTCAATTGGATTCGTCCACAAGTCAGTTTGTTATCAGGGTTGTAGGGTTTGATGAACAATTGAATGGGTGAGTAATATCATGTGGGCTGTCATTACACTCGGGACATCTTCAATGGCTGGACCAACTCGGTGCAGGTAAGTATTGCGGTGTTTGAAGCAGCCAGAACGCATTTGGAGTAATTCATTTTGGGGGAAATATTATGGTGACCTTGAAAATTTTCCTAAAGTTCGCGTTCAAGGTTATTTCAAGGTCAATTTGTTTTTTCAATGACACCCTATATTTTTCATTGTGGTATTGAGTTTTGTATTAAAAAGAGAAATATTTTTGGCTTAAACATTTTTTCGATTTGACTTACAGTTCTCGAGATAATTTTGTCCTTGACGGAATGCCTATTTGCAAATAATTCTGTATAAACCCTTGATGTTAACTAAAGTTGGTAAAACCTCGCTGGACGTTGCTTAACTGCAATTATTTAACGGGATCTATCTGGTGTATTCAACATGCCATAGACGCTGGCTTAAAACATTTTCTTTGAAGTTGTATTAGCTATATCTTAGTTTATTTACATTGTATTGAATTAAGCCAGCGTATAACGTGGCACGTTGAATACAACAGTTCCCGATAGATCACTGAAGTTAAGCAACGTCCAGCGAGATATGTGAGTGTCCACGTTCGTTCACGCCCTCGTGATGCTGGCTATTTTTGGGCCCAACCCAGGCTGGGTGAGGTCAATGTGTGTAGCTGGATTGTAAGATTCTAGCGAATGGATTGTAAAAACCCCGTCTCGAATAACCAATAGATGTTAAATAGACATTAAGCCAAAAAAAAAAAAAAAAAAAAAAANAAAAAAAAAAAAAAAAAATACATATAAATCAATTATTGTACAGTGTGAAGTGTGTACATTTGGTCTTATTATTATAGAGTAATTTTGTGTTTTTTTTTTAGATTCACAAAAATTTGGAATTTGAGAAATAATGGTACAGAAAATTGGCCCCAAGGCTGCGCTCTCAAATGCACTGGTGGTGATATTATGTCTGAAACAAATTATATAGAAGTTAAGCCGTTAGTCATTGGCTCATCTTGCCAGTGTGCTGTCGAATTTGTAACACCTTCCCAGCCTAGAACTTACAAATGTTCTTGGAGAATGGTCACACCGCACGGAGCTTATTTTGGAGGTAAAGACATTAGTATTACAAGTATTAGTGTTACATGCCGCTTCTGGTATTCTATACAGGACACAAGTATCAGTGTTACATGCCGCCTCTGATATTCTATACAGGACACAAGTATTAGTGTTTATGCCGTCTCAGGTATTCTATACAGGACACAAGTATTAGTGTTACATGCCGCCTCTGGTATTCTATACAGGACACAAGTATTAGTTTTACATGCCGCCTCTAGTATTTTATACAGGACACAAGTATTAGTGTTACATGACGCCTCTGGTATTCTATACAGGACACAAGTATTAGTGTTACATGACGCCTCTGGTATTCTATACAGGACACCAGTATTAGTGTTACAAGACGCCTCTGGTATTCTATACAGCACACTAGTATTAGTGTTACATGCCGCCTCTGGTATTCTATACAGGACACAAGTATTAGTGTTACATGCCGCCTCTGGTATTCTATACATGACACAAGTATTAGTGTTACATGACGCCTCTGGTGTTCTATACAGGACCTCCAACAAATACTTACCTATTTATTCCACTAAATGCTTTAAAGAAAGACACTTTCCCATGCACAAACATGCCCTGAAGATCCCGAAAATTTCACCCCCTCCTTGGTTTAACTGAACCAGACTGGAGACTTTAGGGATAAATTTGACTGTACCAAAAAAAGAGACGTTTGTCATGAACAAACACACCTTCAATATGCTGGAAATTTTTACCCCCCTCCCCACCACGAGCGCACCAGACTAGCGATTTCAGAGATAGGTATGTCTGTATTAAAGATAGAGACAAAATTTGACCTGGAAAATTGGCGTAATATATTTTACATGTACCTGACGGTTAGCGCACATATTACTACTAAAGATGAAAAGTGGATATTGGATGGACCCCCCCTCCGAATGAAAATACTGCGTGCGCCACTGCTGGGTGACCATAGAGAATAAGAATGAACTTTGATGTTGTATGTATTTTTTATTTCAGATGTATTATGGGTGATAATTAATGTGAGCGAAGATGAAGAGTCCCAACAATTAGCCGAACAGTTGGCTCAAAGTATGACTACTTTGGGTGCTCCAAGACCCGATTCTGCTCAATTTTCAAATCCATTTCAACCTAATGTGCATTTTCCATCTAGAACAGAAGGTCAGGACGAAGATATGGGATCATAGTAAAACTGGAAACTAAAATAAATATATATTTGAACACAAATCATCCAAAATTTAGAATACAAAAAGCTCAAAAATGTTTTTCAAGAAAGGCTCAAAAATGTCAGTCAAGAAAAGCTCAAACATGTCAGTACGAATCAATTTGTGCGAATTGTCAAATTCTCACTGGGGCGCTGTAACATTTTTTTCTTAACTACAGAGTGATTTTCAGTCATCGAACGGTATTTTCATTAACACTGAGCCCAAATTACATAGAATGACCTTCACGATGGCCAATTCTACGTACCAGGACGATCTGGAGCATAAATCAACGCAGTTTTAGCCGAGATGGCTATCAACTATGTTTCGGTAACCTCACATCAAGCGCTTTTAACCTTTTTTAAAAAAAGAAAAAAGGGACCTGTGAGAAACACCGTTACTACATAAAATTACCTTTTCTCTCAGGAGCACGGGGTCATTTTAACAGAATGGTTTTCATTAAAAATTGAAAAGGAAATACACGCAGGGACGTAACAAGGCTAGTCAGCACCCGGTGCAGCCGCCCCATTTCCCCCCCCCCCTAGTTACGATCCTTGGTACACGCTGCTACAATACGAGGATGAGTTCCAACAGTTGTAGGTCAAAATGAAAAGTACAAAACTGGAAAGAGGTACTGCTCTTTTGGCAATCATCGCTCAAAAATATCAACCTTTGTGAAAAAGTTCGCAAAGTCTGAGACGAATATAAACACAAATTAAATTTAATGCAAAATCTAGTTTATATATATATATAAAAATATGAACACAAATTGTTGAAGTACGTATGAGAATTGAGTGACGAATTTACGATCAAAAGTCAAGGAAACGTGAAAATCAAAAGTTCGTCTGATATGTAAAGTGAAAGAATTGACTATACGAAATTGTAAATATATATTTCTTTGTGTTATTATATCACAATTTTGTGGGCATCATAGTACTACAAGGTATTTTTTAATAATCACTTAGCAAATTACCTTACAATGGTATCACTTGTCCCTATTACCAGAGCTACTTAATTGTCCTCAGGAGACTGAGTTACCTCCAAACACAACCAGACCAAGTGGAAAATTAGAAAAAACCTTTTTCAATTTTTCGACCCGACCAGTATTCGAACTCGGTACCTCCCTGGTACAAGCCGACTATTCTGCTCACTCTGTCACGGTGACGTCAGAATAGCTATGCGCAGTTATCTTCATAGCTACTCATTGTCTTCACGAGGTTGAGTGGGCACTGAAACTTCCAAACCACAGTAACAATTTATTGCTCCTGAATTATTGCTCTACCGAATGCAAGACTGACCACTGACCAAAATGGGAGCTGGTTTATCTTCGTATTATTGACCCGTTTACCGTGGCTATTTCCTGTCTTTGTTAGTAACAAAACAAAAGAACTACAAACATAATGTTATTACAGAGTTGTTTTCTGTGTTATTTTACACCATCAGCTCAGGTGGACTCGGACCGTGAGGATGTCACCCTCAATTAACTTCTTACAATTTCAAGTATGATTTACTTTTCCTCATGGAAAACTAGTGCGAAATACATGAATTGCAAGAAATTACGTCTTCGGTGAAATTCGGTAAAATCAAGGAATAATATTGAAAAAAAAAAAATCGAATCGAGAAAAGACGTCGAAGTAGGTCGCTTTCCCACTTTGTTGGCTTCAACTATACTGAACTGTTTGACATCCGTGTACTTATTTATAGATCCATGTTTGTATTCGTGATTCGAATGTACACTGACGGTCAAAATAATGGGGTCACTTTTCTTTTAAATAATACTTAATTTTTGTCGTTTGTATGAAGTGTGTTTTTATAAGTATAGATTTTGGGAGAAAAAAAAACCTTTTGAGTAGTTATCTAGTTATTTAATTACGTATCCAAATGTATCTGAAATTTTCACAAAAAAACAAAAAAAAATCTGAAAATTTAGTATCGCTTGCAAGTCGTTCTTATACTAAAAAAGATTCAGAACTGAAGAAAGAACCTCAGGGTTGATTGATTTCTGCTATGTCTTCGCTATTATTAAAGGAAAGGGTATTGATTATTGAGAAAATCTTTAAAAATACTTGTAAAATTGTTCTCATACTGCTTGAATGGCGGCAAGGTATTCATATTCATTATTGAGAAAATCTTTAAAAAAATACTTGTTAAATTGTTCTCATACTGCTTGAATGGCGGCAAGGTATTCATATTCATTATTGAGAAAATCTTTAAAAATACTTGTAAAATTGTTCTCATACTGCTTGAATGGCGGAAGGGTATTCATATTCATTATTGAGAAAATCTTTAAAAAAACTTGTAAAATTATTCTCATACTGCTTGAATGCGGCAGGCATTGTAGATTTAGTTGTAGAATTTAGTTTTTAAATTTCAAGAACAGAACTCTAAATTGGGATGACCTTATTATGTTGACCGGCGGCAGTATAATTATTATTATTTATTAAATTTTTATTTATTTTATTTTTAGTGTTTAAGATATCTTTGTCGTATATGTAAGATAGGGGGGGGGGGGCGAACACATTGGAGTGATCACAAGAAGGGTACGATCGAACAGAGTAGGGTTCAATAAAATGTTATGTACATTTCGCCTTTTCTAAAATGTAATTCACACCTTGTTCCCACTAGCATTTCACGATTTTTTTGACGTGTGGTACATGCATTTAAATTAGAATGTTCTCATTACGGAAAAAAAAACGTCACGTTGAATTTCGACGTAGCTTTTGTCTTGGGAATTCGTCACTTAAAGGTTCATTATTGAAAATAATAAACCAAAATTTTTCAGTGACATGTGTAAATAAATGAAGATGTCCACGTTTGTCAATCGTCACGACAAAAAATTAGAATAAATTAGAATGATTTACTCACTGTAGATAACTTCTTTTGAACCAGACCGTGACAGCCTCAGCATCAAAGTGCACACCTAGCAAACAGAATGCCGTGGCTTTGATATGAGTATTTAAACACAAAATAAAGCGCCCATTATGATCTAAGGTCGTAGTTTGTCGATTCTATAAAGTGCCACAACATTTTTGTTGGACTAAATTTTCTAAGAGCTCGTTCAATTTTTTTGAAATTCACTGAAAAAAAAAATCCTTTATAATATGAAACAATTTCATTGCTAGGTCTGTTGATTTAAGGGAGTTTTACTTTTTAGAATGTACTTTTTTTTTTGTATTGTTTTTTTTTTTATGAAAATTAATGCTGTTTTTTGTGTTATTATGTCACAACTTTGGTGCTCACTGCAGCATTGTAGGATTTTCCCAATATCAATCATTATCCAATTACTTTGAAATTTACTCTTTTACCTACAAGGCTATGCGCATTTATCTTCATAGCTACTCATTGTCCTCGCGAGGCTGAGTGGGCCCTGAAATGAAAATTTTCACTTCACATTAATTACGTATCAATAATTAATATTAACATTTCTTAACATTAAATTCAAATGAATTGGGGATTGTATTGAAATTGATATGCTTTCAAGTTTAAGGAGCATCCACCCTACACACTGAAAGTCTCAGTGGCCTTGATATCACAGTGATTTTAATGACACTCGTCAGTGTTTTTGTATGCCTAGATACGGAGAATATCTCTTCCGTGATCATTTTAAATCACTGTGAAGATCATGGTACGGCGTCGGGGAGCACTGTCACTGACACTTTCACTGTGTAGTGCGAATGCTCCTTAAAGGAGGATTCTTTCAGTATTGGATAATATTTGTTCTTGTTAGCTGGCGTCGGGTAATCGACCGGATAAAACACCTCTCCATGAGCGAGTAAATGTAAAATATATTTATATGCTCCCCTCTATTATTATTAAACTGGTTGCAGATCTCCTTTGAGACTGCAATTATCAATGCGACCTATATTTAGATCTATTGTGACCAGTAGGCGGGATAGAGTTAGATTCGAACCAACACCCTCCTGGTTACAAACACCGTCTCAACTAACTGAGGTACTGAGGCTGTTGAAAAAAAAATTGGCGATCAAGTACATACGAATGTTCGTTACATTTATGTATTTTTATTTGTTATTACTTGCTAAATATTTATTTAATTTTTTTCATAAATAAAATTAATTTTTATTATTTTAAATTTTATTATTAGTTTCTCTGCAGAGTCGGTTATGAGTTAGGACCCTCGCTTAGGGGGGGTCTAAAAATGAATTTATTCATAATTATAAGTAACTTCGCCCGCGCTTCGCTACGATTCTTATATTGTTATTTTTGTTTTTTAAAGACAATGGATTTGGGGGGATATGGGTTTGTGTCCACCCTCTAAATTGCAACCTTTAAAAAACCAAGAATTAAACGTTTCGCCGGGGGCCTTAGAGGCACGGCCATTTTGACTTTTTATTATTTTTTAAATTTTATTTTGCCTATTTTCGGTTTCGAACTCGTAACTCTGAAACAGCGGCCATAACTTTGCAGAAAATGTCCTAAAATAAGGACTAAATGACCACCTAAAACTTTCTTGCTTTAATATGTTGTCGCGACAAAATTAAAGAATCGGACCGTATCTGTCCGATTTTGGTGAATAAATTAGAAATTTGGCCATAACTCGAAAACGGCTTGACATATTTCAGTTCTGATAATATTCCTGGGGTCGTTAACCATGCTCTTAGGGGGTCCATTCCCATCGATTTTCGCTATCTACTACCGTTTGGGCTGTGGTATTGTAACAGACAACCCCTACCACATAGGTGCACACAAATTTCTGATTTATATATTAAGATTTATATTAGTACGTATACAGAGTGTTCGAAAAGTCCCGCAACGGATTTTTTTATTTTTAACGGCTAAAAATAGAGACTTGAAATTTTTTATGTAGTTTTAACACAAATTA
>CM022879.1:29536024-29552304 GCA_012654025.1 Pachypsylla venusta | reverse complement strand
CGCACCCGCCTAGGGCAGCTTGGTGGTCTAATTCGTATTTCTCACTCAACTCTAGGATAAGCAAGAATGGACCTAGGTGTCCAGACTGTCCATGGGCTACGCAAACGAAAAGGTCTATCAAACTCTAGGGGTAGTTGTAATGGTTTTTAGCCTCATCGAAATAAAACATGACGTGAGTTCGAGGCCTCGCGACTCTTCTTCCATATTATTTTAGTGATAAATTTGAAAGTTTGTAAGTCTGAAACATTTTTGTCCATCTGTTTATAATAGTTCTGGTCAAGTCAACATTTTGAATAATATTTACTACACATGCGTTGTCACGTACTATGACATACACATCGTAGTAATAATAAAATAATTTCAGCTTCAAACTGGTTCCAGTTGTTGCAATCTGATTGGTCATCCGGTTGTCTTCTAATCTTATTTTTATTTTGCTAATTGAAAGATCTTTCAATTCAGAATCTTTAGCAAAAATGTATGTGCTTGCTAAAAATATTTTTAATTTTGCCGGAATTATGATTGATATAAACGTTGAGCAACGAGTGATTATTAAATTTTACGTAAAACTTGGTAAAAGTGCTAGNGGTACATGGTACATAGATACATAGGTACACACAAATTTCTGATTTATATATTAAGATTTATATTAGTACGCATACAGAATACAGAGTGTTCGAAAATTTTATTTAGATCTGATAATTTTCCTGGTGTCGTAGACCATGATTTTGGGGGTCCATTCCCATCAATTTTTCGCTATCTGCTACCGTTTGGGCTGTGGTATTGTAACAGACAACTCCTCATACACACAAATTTCTGATTTATATATTAAGATTATTTTGATTTTTTTAAAGCCCCCTATCCACAGTTCGCTGTGGATAGGGGGATTTAAAAAGAATACTTCCAAGGTACCCAAGTCATACCGGTCGTAAAAGGTCACTAAGGGCAGGGTCGGAAACGATATTTTTTCCATTACCCATGCAGAAAGCAAGGATGCATTATTTTTGCATCCTTGCTTTCTGCAGCTATTGCAGTAGAAGCTATTGCATTATTCGTAAGTTTTTAATGTAATGTAAAGGTAAATAAATGTATATGTATTTGTGTTATTATGTCACAATTTTAGTGGGCATCATAACATTACAAGGTATTCTCAACAATCACTCCAATATCACTAAGCCTAAGCTGGACTTTAACAATTTCCTTATAATGCTACTACTTGTCGCTATTACCTACCATAACCATAACTACTCAATTGTCCCCAGGAGGCCAGACCAAGTAGAAAATTTGAAAACCTTTATAAAATTTTCGACCCGTCCGGGAATCGAACCCGGAACCTCCTTGGTACAAACCGAGTGTGATGCTCACTCTGCCACGGGGACGTCCATGTATGTTTTGAATAAAGTCTTCCAGGAATTTTTTGCGACTATCCGTCACTGATAAAAGATACCTCTCGACTGTCGAGTCATAATTAATCTTCAATCGTAATAAATATTCTCGCCAGACGAGACGAGTCTGTACTTGATTTACCTTCGAGCGGTTGCTGCAACTCGTAGATCATTTTTCTTACGAAGATATTTAATAATTGCAAGTGGTACTCGCCACTTTCTAGTACTTCACTCGGGGAACCAATATGAACGAACTGTATTATCTCTATGTACAGGGATGTAACTAGGCTAGTCAGCACCCGGGGCAACCACCTATTTTGGCGCCCCCTCAAAAAGTCCCTCTCTATGTACAGAGTGTCCAATTCTTTTTTTTTTTAATTTACTTAACGTCTCTTTAACATCTATTGGTCATTCAAGACGGGGGTTTTACCCTCCATTCGCTGGAAACTTATAAACCAGCTACCCACATTGACCTCACCCAGCCTGGATTGGGCCGGTAAAAAGAGCCAACGATACGTGGTGTTCCCAAGCGGTCACCCATCCAAGTACTAATCACGCCCGACGTTGCTTAACTTCAGTGATCTGACGGGAACTGGTGTATTAAACGTAGTATGATCGTTGGCTTGTCCAAAATTTAAACGCATTCATTTTAAGAGGTTAAGCCGGCGTCTATGGCACGTTGAATTCAGCAGTTCCCGTTCGATCACTGAAGTTAATCAACGTCCAGCGAGGTTCTAATACCAAATGTGTGTACACCTAGGTTCGCCCAATCTATGAATTTCTCCATATTTGGTCCTTCCTGCGGAGTTTTAGGCAGGGCCGCTCAGAGGGGGGGACAAAGGGCACAAAATGTGCCGGGCCCGGGCTCCTCAAGGGGCCCTGGCCCAGGGATTTTTTTTGCGTTAGGAGGCTTCCGCCTCTCTTCAAATGTTCTGGCCTAATCACTTTCGCCGTTTTCTTGACTGTAGCTGGAAAGGTTGACTATTAATAATTTCTAAATAAATTTTTAATTTCTATACCTAATTAACATTGTGATTGATAAATAATTAGTTAGAAGCAATTTTAAAATAATAAACAATTTAATAGTTTTGACTTCTATAGACATTGTGATAACTGTGATACCGTCAATTTTAAAATAATAAACAATTTAATAGTTTTGACTTCTATAGACATTGTGATAACTGTGATACCGTCAATTTTAAAATAATAAACAATTTAATAGTTTTGACTTCTATAGACATTGTGATAACTGTGATACCGTCAATTTTAAAATAATAAACAATTTAATAGTTTTGACTTCTATAGACATTGTGATAACTGTGATACCGTCAATTTTAAAATAATAAACAATTTAATAGTTTTGACTTCTATAGACATTGTGATAACTGTGATACCGTCANGCCCAAAGTTTGGCTTCAATATCATCCCTTAGAAGGCTTAGAACATACATATTTTTATATACTATGATGGAAAATATTGTTTGTGACAATTATTAAAGGTCTCATTAAAATAAGTATCATAAATTGATTACTATAAGCTTTTTGCTAAAACGCGGGTACTTTTTGCTAAAACGAGGATACTACCCCCCTGGCAATGCTAGGGTTAAGATAAAGAAATACATAATATATTTCAAAGTAATTGGTGTTTTCTCATCACATCTCGCAATCTAAAGAGAGAGTAAAAGTGACCCAAGATCAGGAAGTTGATGTCTGCGGATGATGGGTCCGTTGTCGATAATAGCTTAATAGCTATTAGCATAATATATCATGATGGTCGGTCAGTAGTCAGTAGCCAGCAGAACCCATTACACCATTTAGAAATCTAGTCATCATCTGGTTTCCCCATTAAACATTATTATTTGAATGAATAATCCAGCGAAGTACATTTATTTCTAGTTTTATGAAGAAAAAAAAAATGGTAAAAAACGAAAGTAGGTATGTAATAAAAGTATCTTTGTACATCACAATGCTTCCTCTAATATTTGTATATAAAAGGAATCCCAGAGTAGCTAACTTTATATATAAAAGGCAATGTCCTGAGTGACTGATCAACGTAGAGCCGGAACTATTAATGCTACAGACTTGAAATTTGGCAGGGACCTTCGTTGCACCATGTAAGATTTTCTTGTCATTGGTATTCCTTAATTTTATTTTTCGAGTTTTTAGGTGTCAGACCGCGGGGTTTTATAGCCAGTGGCTATGGCACGTGAATACACAAGTTCAGTAGCTCACTGAAGCTAAACAACGTCCATCGACATTATACTAAGTGGGTGACCAGGTAGGTTCGAGATTTCGTTTTTTTTAAATAGCCTTAGAAGGTTAACCACCAACTGCTAGCCAGGGTCTGATTAATTTTTATAATGCTGTTTTATTCCGGTCCACCCAGGCTGTGTGAGGTCAATGTGGGTTAGCTAGTTTGTAAGTTTCGAGCGAATGGAAGGTAAAACCCCCGTCTCGAACGACCAATAGAATTTAAAAAAGACGTTAAGCAAGAAAACAACAACTTTTTTTCAAGTTTTAAAATTAAGCCGTACTCAGCACAGCTTAGAGAAATCATTTTGTAATCAAATATTGTTCATTTTTTTAAAAAAAGATTTTATTCTATTGGACTTGATGAAAACATTGTATGCAGGGGCAGATACATGGGGGGGGGTCGCCCCCCTCCTCAAAGCTCGNTTTTTTTTTTTTTTTTTTTTTTTTTTTTTTTTTTTTTTTTTTTTTTTTTTTTTTCTCATGGTCTTTTTTCTGTCTGGTGTTTTCTCAAATTAAACTTCAATAATAAAGAAATTAGGTACGGTACCCGTTATAGTAGCTTCCATATCTATTATAGTTTGGAGCCCCCCTCAACTGATAACCTGTATCTACGCCTACTTTGAAGTGTAAAATATGAAATTGTTGAGGAAGGATATTTTTCGAGAAGTCTAACAATCTTCAAAGCTTTTGGGAATACAAAAAGATTATTCTGACCAAAATTTCACTATTCAAGGGGTACATACCTTGGTACCTGATTGAACTTTCCATTAAATTTTAGATTCAATCAAGAGTTTATTGACTTTTTTTTCTTCAGTGTCTGGAAATTTTCCACTCCAAAGATGCATGTTTGACAGTTTGACGTATCAAATGAAAAGTCTCGTTATTCTGAATCGAATGACAACAATGAAAAATAAAATGCAAATAATGTTTTTTCCGAAAGAGCATGAATGGCATCACACGCGATTCAGATATTATCACGCTCAGAATTTCAGATTTTATGAAATTAATCATTATTTTATTTTTTATTATTATTTTAACAGTCTAGTGGGTATCACACTGGCACTGCACTCGGGGACCCGGGTTCAAGTCCCAGAGGAGTTGGACAATTTTATACTTAGTACTTGTGCTTTGAGTGTACACTCAGCCTAGTGAAGACGATTGAGTATCTACATCATGCGAGTAAAAAGATTTGATTTGGCAGAATATTGAAGAGATTGTGAGTAGCTACATCATGAGAGTAAAAAGATTTGATTTGTTAGAATATTGAAGAGATTATGAGTAGCTACATCATTAGAGTAAAAAGATTTGATTTGTTAGAATATTGAAGAGATTATGAGTAGCTACATCATTAGAGTAAAAAAATTTGATTTGTTAGAATATTGAAGAGATTATGAGTAGCTACATCATTAGAGTAAAAAGATTTGATTTGGTAGAATATTGAAGAGATTGTGAGTAGCTACATCATTAAAGTAAAAAGATTTGATTTGTTAGAATATTGAAGAGATTATGAGTAGCTACATCATGAGAGTAAAAAGATTTGATTTGTTAGAATATAAAGGTACTCGTAAGTCGACTCATGAGTGAGTCGAGTCATGAGTCGACTCGTGGATGACTAACCCATCCCTAATAACATTCAAAGAGTGTGCACGGTATACGTCGTGCTTTGCTATCTTGGTATCTTTAAATTTGAGTGAACATAAACCGTTAATAAAAATATCAAATTAAACCTTAAGGTGTTTTTGTCAGCTGTGTTCTTGTCATGATTTGTAGTAATCCCAAGAGATTTGTAAAGTTTTAGAATCAGTTCATCAGTCTGGTAAACAACGTTTCTTAGAAACTCTCTATTTCAAAATCAATCGAGCGATCTTTTTTTTTAAAAAAATAAATAAAAAAAACAATAATTCCATTATTGGTAACTCACTGATAAAAAATAATTCTGTAGTTTTTTTTAAAGAAAATATCGGATATTTTACTTTTGAAATAAATTAAAATAAAATACTTACCAAAAACACTTTTAATTATTATTTATAAAGAAACTAGTTTCGAATCATTCGATTCATCATCAGTCTAGTCGAGTTGAAGAATATGGAGGGGAGCTTGTCACCAAGTCACCCCCCATATACTCGAATAGACTTTTTCTAACACTTATAATTACCCTGTTATTCAAAGATTTAAAAATATATCGAATGGATACCTTTAAAATAATATCTTTCAATAGCATTTAAACTACCATTAGGCAGCGTCTATGGCACGTTGAATACACCAGTTCCCGTTGGATCACTGAAGTTAAGCAACATCCAGCGAGGACACCCATATGATATAACACCATGTGGGTTCGCGACCTCGTGATGCTGGCTATTTTTCCGGCCCAACCCAGGCTGGGTGAGGTTAATGTGGGTAGCTGGTTTGCAAGTTTCCAGCGAATGGTTGGTGAAACCCCCGTCTCGAATGATAAATAGATGTTAAAATTAAANAAAAAAAAAAAAAAAAAAAAAAAAAAAAAAAAAACTATCATTATCAGACCGATGCCAATGTGGAAAAGTTAAATGCCAGCAGTCAGTTATTATTGAAGTCTAATGACAACATAGAGAAATCAAATCGTTCTATGACGTTGATAGCCTGAATGCTATTGAAAGCTCACATTGAATAATTAAGTAATAAATAGGTCTGTTTTTTTATTGAACTGAGTTCACTCATTTTAATTACTTTATTTCTCAATTTTCAGTTAAAGAGAAACAAGACCCACACCCCTTTTTAATTCAAAATTTTCAAAAATGATAAAAAAAATAACGTCATAAACTGAAATGTCTGAAATTTAAAAAAAATCTTGGACAATAGAAAAATTTTTCATTCTTCTAGAATTTGATTTCACCTTGAAAATTTTCAAGTATTTTAACAGAATTTCCATTCTTTTATAGAAATTTTCTCAGAAGTTCGATTATTTACATTATTTTAAATAAGTTAAAAAAACAGATCAATTGTGGAGCCAAAGTTGATTTTATTAACATATTAGTATAA
Source organism: Pachypsylla venusta (assembly GCA_012654025.1). Lineage (NCBI taxonomy): Eukaryota > Metazoa > Arthropoda > Insecta > Hemiptera > Aphalaridae > Pachypsylla > Pachypsylla venusta. The sequence goes on along the minus strand of CM022879.1, from coordinate 29,545,652 downwards.
AAACTGGTTGTAGGTCTTTATTGGGACTGATTGTGACTTTTGTTTACATCTATTTTGACCTTTATTAACAGCCTCTGTAGCTCAGTTTGTTAACTCCATCCTTTGTTTACATCTATTTTGACCTTTATTAACAGCCTCTGTAGCTCAGTTTGTTAAATCCATCCTTTGTTTACATCTATTGTGACCTTTTACAGCCTCTGTAGCTCAGTTTTTTAATTCCATCCCATTGTTTACATCTATTGTGACCTTTAACAGCCCTTGTAGCTCAGTTTGTTAACTCCATCTTTTTTTTTACATCTATTGTGACATTTAACAGCCCTTGTAGCTCAGTTTGTTAACTCCATCTTTTTTTTTACATCTATTGTGACCTTTAACAGCCTCTGTAGCTCAGTTTGTTAACTTCATCCTTTTGTTTACATCTACTGTGACCTTTATTAACAGCCCCTGTACCTCATTTTGTTAACTCCATCCTTTTGTTTACATCTATTTTGACCTTTATTAACAGCCTCTGTAGCTCAGTTTGTTAACTCTATCTTTTTTTTACATCTATTGTGACCTTTAACAGCCTCTGTAGCTCAGTTTGTTAACTCCATCCTTTTGTTTACATCTATTGTGACCTTTTACAGCCTCTGTAGTCAGTTTGTTAACTCCATCCTTTTGTTTACATCTATTGTGACCTTTTACAGCCTCTGTAGCTTAGTTTGTTAACTCCATTCCCGCCGCTGCGCTGGCCACAATAATTACAGTCCCAATAGATACCTGCAACCAGTTTAATAATAATAATATTAGGTTGATTGGTGACCTGCATCTCACAAGTGTATTAATTTCAAGTGAAATGATATTTATTTTTTTGCTAATATGACATTGATTTCTTTGATTGGGTGCGATATTGCGCAGACGTATTTGTTATAATATAGTCGCGTTTACGGTGTATATGGGTAGTGGTAATTTGCTTATGTATCTAATAATATCTGGGACGAAAAGCAAAAAGAACTAAGTTCCTCCGACGACTATATTTTTAGGAGATTTGTATTGTACATTGAATTTTCAACTCTGACCTATAATGCTGGCACAGGATCGCTATATGCGCATTTATCTTCATAGCTTCTTATTGGCCTCATGAGGCTTAGGGGGCCAAAATTGGGACTTTAATATTAAACAGAGCCAGAGTGTCGATTGCTTAAGAGCTTAAAAATCTCAATTTCAACTTGGATTTACGCCGGTCCTGTTTTGAGTACCCATCTCAAATAAAACTCAAAATACTTTAATTATCTTATACTTTTCAAAATTGTATTACACTATGGGTAGTTCTTTATATGTTTCGTCTATTTTTCAATTTTTTCCCCTCTTTTTTTTTTTTAATTTGGCTTAACGTCTCTTTAACATATATTGGTCATTCAAAACGGGGGTTTTACCCTCCATTCGCTGGAAACTTGCAAACCAGCTACCCACATTAACCTCACCCAGCCAGGGTTGGGCCGGAAAAAAGAGCCAACGATACGTGGTGTTCCCAGGCGGTCACCCATCCCAATTCTGACCACGCCCGACGTTGCTTAACTTCAGTGATCTGACGGGAACTTGTGTATTCAACGGTTTTTTCCCCTCTGAAAGTGGCCAAAATTTGAAAATCACTAGAAAAAAATTCCTCTTTAGAAAGAAATATGTGATACGTGTTTCAGCGTTTTTTTCTAATTTGAAAAAGTTCTCAAGATATGGAGCTTCGCTCCTTTTTTTTAGACACCCTGTCATGGCGGGTCAAATTTGGTGTTTATAAATTAATAGTTCTGACTTCCATGTCGATTATAATTTGGAGCCACGAGAGCCCCTCCCCCTTAACTGGAGTTACTGGAGGCCTGTATCCGACCCTGCACTCCGCAAAAACCATTAGTCAAATTTTTTGGGTTCTTTCCAAAGAATCGTTTCAATTATCGCACCCATGTAGTATTTTTTATTAATCAGATTTTAAGTCTTTAAAGTACCTAACCATCTTTTAAAATATTATTTTGTAATATAATTTGTGCTTCTATATCCAATATGGATTCTGGTAAGTTTGCAATATTGTATCTTCTTTTTATATCTTTCTATAGGGTGTACCATTTAAATTGACGCGATCTGTCCACCGCTCACCATCAATTGGGAAGCATACAAACGAACATCAACCAATCAGAACTGATTGGTTTAATTTGGCATGTTCGAGAAATCACGCCTACCAAAGGCGTAATTTATTCCAATCCATTACTTGGATGGGTGACCGCTTGGGAACACCACGTATCGTTGTCTCTTTTTTCCAGCCCAACCCAGGCTGGGTGAGGTCAACGTGGGTAGCTGGTTTGCAACCCCCGTCTTGAATGCCAAATTAAAAAAAAAAATCTATTAGTGTGAAATCAAACCATACTTACCCCATTTACAGCTTGAACCCCTAAATGTATGGTAGAAATAATTTGTGGCACCAAATCTGAACAGGTAGCCAATATTTTCTGTATCTCTCCCACCGAAGAGGGATTGTCCTGGATTCTATTAATTACTACAAAACATTGAAGCAAAAGTCTGGTGAACTTTAATCTGAAATTCAAAGCTCGTATCTGTTGATGAGTGAGATTGGATGGATCCTCATTCTGAAAACAAAAAGATGAAAAATAGAGATTACCAAATTAATTTAATATAATTATTAATCATCATCATCATAGGTTAACAGCCGTGGGGCTGGTTTGCAGCAACCCGAGTTGTTGATACTTGAGAATCCTTACGGATAATGCAGTAGCTTCTCCTTGCTTTCTGCATGGGTAATGTAAAAAGATATCGTTTCTGACCCTTCCTTTAGTCGCCTTTTACGACTGGCATGGACTTGGGTGCCTTAGAAGTATTCTTTTTAAGTCTCCCTGTCCACAGGGGACTGTGTTTAATATCTTCTAATTTCTTCTTACAGATATCATTCAACCAAAATTAATCGTTCAAGATGAATAATCATCAAAGTTTAATTAAATGTTCTGATTCATGGATAGATGTAACGAAAGAATTTTTTGAATCAATAAAATATTTAGAACTTGGTGAATTGCTTCATGATGAATTTTTTGGTTTATTTGATGCTATGTCGGCTATTGAAATGATGGATCCTAAANTCACGGGCCGAGTCCACCTGAGCTGACGGTGTAAAATAACACAGAAAGCAACTCTGTAATATCATTTTGTTAGTAACTATTGTGTTACTGACGTAATTATATTACAGTGATTGTCATGGTTCGGGGGGCCCATGTCAATTATCCGCCTCCAAGAACAGATGTATGATGACAATTAAAAACTTTAGCCGTAGACTACAACTTTTATGGAGCTGCTGTCTCATACATCTGGCTACTATCGGACACGATGATGCCACTACTGAAAGAATGAATAAGTTTGTTTGATACAATGATTTTTTGTTTTTTTTTGCATCAACTTCTGTTATAAAGCTATGATTGAATAGATTACATGTAATGTTTGAATCAATGCATTCAGGGAAATGCTTCCTCAAATTTTCAAAAGGAGCTTTAGTTTTTTTCCTTTCCATAACTTCATTTGAAAGGGACCAAATGAGGTGTCCGCGTTCTTTTTTGTTTGACGAGTACTTTTTGAATGTACCAAAGAAATATTAAAATTTCATTGAAGTTATTCCTCCAATGAGAGGAAATAAGCGTAGGAGAGTATTTGTGCCGTAACTTTTTTTCAAAAAACTACTATTCTCAATGAATTTTTTCAAAAAACTTCTCTGGCTCTAAGGGCATCTTCCAAACGCTTTAGCATGGAATTGATTGCGTTGCGTATTTCTTGTTGGGGTATTCCTGCCCACTCCTCGACAATGGCGGATTTCATCTGGGTGAGAGATTCTGGAACTTGTTGACAACTTCGAATTCGGCGTTTCAGAATGTCCCACACGTGCTCGATGGGGTTGAAGTCCGGACTCCTTGCAGGAACTTCCAATATTTGGATGTTCACTCTGTGTTAAGGTATTGGGTGACACATCTCGCTACGTGCAGCATATAATGCAGCACCCGCTGCATTATATTTTGGTACAGTAAGAACCCATCACCAATAAATGGGGCGAATGGCACAACATGTTCTTCCAAAACGTCTCTTATGTAATTTTCACTGTTCATTGAGCCACTTTCGAAGAAAACCAGATCCGTACGAGCTTCAGAATATCCAAATATTGAAGATTGCTGCAAGGAGTCCGGACTTCAACCCCATCGAGCATGTGTGGGACATTCTGAATCACCGGATTTGGGGTTGTCAACACGTTCCATAATCTCTCTCCCAGATGAAATCCGCCATTGTCGAGGAGTGGGAAGGAATACCCCAACAAGAAATACGCAAGGCAATCAATTCCATGCTAAAGCGTTTGGAAGACGCCCTTAAAGCCAGAGGAGGCAATACAGTAACGTGTCAAAATCTTACTTAAGAAAAAAAAAAAAATTACATTTTGAGGAAAAACACCTAAACAATAGGTTTAGGTGTTTTCTATGATAAAAATCTGGATTTTTTCTCTTTCTCTCTTTAGGGGGGTTATTCTGTATGCTGGTGCAGTATTTTTTAACCATAGATAACGTGAAAATACATATAGCATTCATACACAGCGAAAAAAAAGTCATTGAGAATAGTTGTTTTCTGGAAAAATAAGAAAATCAAGGTGGGCGGGTAATATTGGACATAAGTTTATTTATTTATTTGAAACATAATATAATTAACAAGTAAATTTTCCCTAAGATAATATAAAATATAAATTTAAAATTTAAGCTTCTGAGGCATCCGCACCAAAAGAGGCAAAGTGCTTTTTCTCTATTCCACACCTATATAAGATGTTTTTTCCTTGTTTGACAATTTTGATTGCTGACATTGAGTAGGGTTTTTTTCCCCTTTTTGGATTTTTTGGTGCAGGTTTTGGCGTTCGCTTCCACGCGACCATCAAATTCGGAACGTCTTCTGATTTTTTAATGTTTTACTAAATATTATAGTCAGCATCTAAAATCCATACTAATATTATAAATGCGAAAGTAACTCTGTCTGTATGTCTGTCTGTCTGTATGTTACGCTTTCACGCTTAAACTACTGAACCGATTTTGATGAAATTTGGTATGGAGATAGAATAAACTTTATGAAAGGACATAGGCTACTTTTATCGCGAAAAAAAGGGGTTGAAACTATAAACGGCCATGCCTATAAGGCGCTAAGCGAAGCGGGCGTATCCTGCTAGTAAACTATAAACTAGAGTCTCATTCTGACGACAGTTCCAACAACTTTGCCTTTGATATGCAAATTACCAAATATTTTTGTAATGTTATTCATTTGGTTCCCTTTGTCCAATGCATGCATCATCTTAAATACCAATTCAACCTGATTATAATTTATGGACGGTACCCATTCATCTTAGTTTGAATGCAGTAACCGAAATTATCTTACACTTTCATAAATCCTAACTTATAATTTAGGAAAGAATGAAAGATCTTTCCGTATCGTTGTATACGGCCAGCTCAAGTACTTCTTCCTTTCCTATTTCATTTGATTGCAGTTCTGTTTGCTTATAATTTAGGAAAGAGTGAAGGATCTTTCCGTATCGTTGTATACGGCCAGCTCAAGTACTTCTTCCTTTCCTATTTCATTTGATTGCTGTTCTGTTAGCTTATAATTTAGGAAAGAGTGAAAGGTCGTTCCGTATCGTTGTATACGGCCAGCTCAAGTACTTCTTCCTTTCCTATTTCATTTGATTGCTGTTCTGTTAGCTTATAATTTAGGAAAGAGTGAAAGGTCGTTTCGTATCGTTGTATACGGCTAGCTCAAGTACTTCTTCCTATTTCATTTGATGGCTGTCCTGTTTGCTAGTGACAAAACTATTTATTTCGTCTCATTAAATCATAAAAGATGAGGTTGATCTCATTAAATCATGTTCAAAGGTTAGCCATCATAGCCACAGTCTGGTTACATATCTTTCTCTAATGATCTCATCAAATAATACATATTAGTTATGGGACGGACGATTTAAAAAAGCAGAATCAATTGATGTTTGTAGATAATTCCATATTTCTAAACAAATATGGACAGGAAGCCATGGAGGAGCTACTGCATTATATCCTACCTTTGTCCCCTATGGATATCGGGGCTTTCAGGAAAGAGCACGCGGAGCAGTATTTTACAGTGGTACGGCCTCAAATGTTCAATTTTTGTTATATTCAAATAAAGTTATATTCACTGAAGATAGGGGGACTTAAAAAGAATACTTCCAAGACACCCAAGTCCATGCCAGTCGTAAAAGGCGACTGAGGACAGGGTGGGAAACGATATCCTTTCATTACCCATACAGAAAGCAAGGAGAAGCTACTGCATTATCCGCAAGGATTCTCATAATAACTCTCTTCTTTCGGTTATATCGATATTCGATATTATCGATATAATATCGACATCCCTAATACTCACCTNTCGATATTATCGAAATCTTAATATCGATATAAAATATCGATAATATCGAAAACCGAATATCGATATTATCGAAATCTTAATATCGATATAAAATATCGATAATATCGAAAACCGAATATCGATATTATCGAAATCTTAATATCGATATAAAATATCGATAATATCGAAAACCGAATATCGATATTATCGAAATCTTAATATCGATATAAAATATCGATAATATCGAAAACCGAATATCGATATTATCGATATAATATCGACATCCGTAGCATGCCTGTACAATAAGAACCATTTTTGCTAATTTGGTTGTTTCAGGGAACAATGTGCCATCCGGAGGGTTCCGCAATACACCTCCACCTTTAGCTCCTCTCAACACCAAATATCCGACGGGTAAGTCTAATAATTTCTTTTATTTCATGCTACACTGAACAAAATCTGGTGTGAACATCACGCGACACATTGTAATGGGCTGAAATTTTCGATGTCGAGTTTTCAATGCCAAAACACGTTTTGAAATCTCCACAACGGAAATACAATTATATATTACACTTCTTGATATATTACACTTCATCCTAAGTAGACCTAAGTTTTATTTTTCAACTTCTTGTATGAAATTGATATGAATTGGCACCAAATTTCAAATTCTAGCTCTTTCCAATCTGGTTCTAGGCGGAACCGCCAAAAAACGGCCTTCAACCGCTTATTAGAGGCCAACATTTAATTATACTTCAACCTAAGTTGTATTCTTCAATTTCTTGTATTTTCAAGTTCTAGCTCTTTCCATTCTGATTTTAGGCAGAATCGCCAAAAAGCGGAAATCAACCGCCAATTAGAGGCGAACAATATATTACACTTGAACCCAAGTTGTATTTTAACTTCAGTGATCTAACGGGAACAGGTGTATTCAACGTGCCATAGACGCTGGCTAAAGTTATTCCTAATTCTATTCCGAATGTTATTCCTAATTCAATTCCGAATTCTATTCTGATTGTTAATCCTAATTCCATTCTGATTGTTATTCCTAATTCTATTCCAAATGCTATTCCTAAATTCTATTTTGTACATTATTTAACTATTCCAAACATAGCAGCAAAGATAAGAACAATGTTTTTTGTGTTTACAATCGTAGTTGACGTGATCAGAATGTATATCTCGTATACATTACGGCTGCCTGTGCATTGGGAAATAGAGAATTCTTTCTTTTTACGAACAGAAACTAATATTAAATTTATTACTAAGTACGTATTGAATAAAGGGTGGAATTCTTATGTAGAAATATATTCGAACCTGTTGGAAGAAAATGTTCTCACAAATACGAGATTAGCTCCCATGGAACAACAAAGAAATGTGCCCACTTAAATCAATTAAATCAACAAAGAAATTTACCCACTTAAATCAAATAAATCAACAAAGAGATTTACCCAATTAAATCAATAAAATTAACACAGAATTTTATCCACTTAAATCAATTAAATTAGCAAAGAAATGTACCCAATTAAATCAAGAAAGAAATTTACCCACTTAAATCAAATAAATCAAAAAAGTAATCTACCCACTTAAATCAATTAAATCAACAAAGAAATTTATCCACTTAAATAAATTAAATCAACAAATAAATTTATCCACTTAAATAAATTAAATCAACAAAGAAATTTATCCACTTAAATAAATTAAATCAACAAATAAATTTACCCACTTAAATCAATTAAATCAACAAAGAAATTTACACACTTATATCAATCAAATAAACAAAGTAATTTATACCCACTTAAATCAATTAAATCACTACAATCACATATCAGTTAAGAGTCAATGAATACTCCAATCCCTGAAGTTAAGTAACGTCCAGCGATACTTTAGATGGTGGGTGACCAAATAGGCATGGTGCTGGCTATTCCAGGCCTAACCCGAGATAGCTGAGTTCTCTGTGGAAAGCAGATTTGAGTTTCCGGAGAGATGTTAAGCCGCAAAAAAACGAATCACAATTTTGAAAATTTTGTTTTTTAAGGTCAGTAATTTGTAACGACCTTAATTTTTTTTTTTTACTAATAGTAAAAAATATAGAACTTACGTGGTCACCTACTTAGTAAAACCTCGCTGAAAGTTGTTTGACATCAGTGATCTGACGAGATCTAGTGTATAGATGCTGGCTCAAAGTAGATATTAAAATAGTAACAAAAATCACGTTGAATCATGAGATGATATTTTCTGGGTCTGACTAATTTGATGGACACTGAAATGTTTGAGTTTTCTGAGTCACCCCGTATGGCAAAGNGTGAAAATTTAGTGTCACAAAAGGACATAATATTTTTGAAATGGGCAGTTATAGGCATTGCATTGTTCCAGTTGGATTAAAGTTGGGATACTCCTTGTTTTGCAAGTGAGGAACATTTTTTTACAATGTTTATAAGAAAAGAGTGAGTCCTCGAGACCAGTTGAATTATTATCATTTCGTTAAAATATATGGTACACTATTTTTTTCCAAAGGTAATTTTATTGAATATGATACTAGCTGTCCCAAGGCCGTACCCAGGGGTGCAGACCCCCCCCCCCCAAGTACCTATATTAATATGAGAGGACCGTGGGCAGACCTCGTGTTCTCTTCAGTATCTATTTTATTATGAGAGGACCGTGGGCAGTCCTCCAAATTAGATTTTACTACATACTATGAAGAGTTGGGGGTCCCATCAAAAGGATATATTTTTTCAATGGTCAACCCAGAAATGTCGAAAAATCTAGTGTAAGTTGTCAAAGTCCGGGACCCTCTAAAGCCCGTGGCACGTGCTACAAGTGCTACTATTGTTTATCCGGCCCTGGATTGTTGGACTTCTTTTCTGAAAAATGATGCTATTAAATATCCAATATAGTCTTGTAAACAAATTTGAATAAATCGAGCATATACAGAAAAAAATGAAGTTAAAAAAAAAGTCTAGACCTCCCTGTATATTATTATTGAGCCCTAGACAGCCCACTCGTGTATGGCACAACAAAGTTTGCATGTAAAAGTAAACACAACTTTCCAGTGACTAGATTTCAGGCACATATATAATTTTTGCTGCACATTTGTTTACAAATAGATAAATAGTTTATCATCCCTAGCTAGAGATCGTACTTTTCCCTCTCTCCAGCTCTTTGAATTGGAAAATTTCTACTGATTAGATGCATTTGATTTCAATAGTCGAAT